>CABHPP010129964.1:0-10269 GCA_902168425.1 Peromyscus attwateri | reverse complement strand
ATAGGCAGACAGATAGGGAAAGGGTCCACGGCCAGGTAATAAAGGTGACAAATTTTCAAGATGTACAGCTTCTTCCTCGCCCTCCTAACTTGAGACAATAGCCTGCTGGCTTAAAACAAAAGCGCTGTTGGCTTTTGTCTTCCACTAGCAGCTTCCTGCTGATGGACTGCCTCCAAGAGTTCAAGGCAAGATCAAGACATGCCACACAACATTTGGGGGCCAATCAGCTATCCTATATCTCTTCAATTTGACCAACTCCAAGTTAGGCTTAAAAGGGGGGGGGGGGAGAAAAAATAATTTCCAGAAGAGCAGGTTTTTCTCTTTTCCTACGCTTCTTCATAGAGGGTCTTATCTCTCTGTGCTTTTTGCATGTGTATGTCTCTTCACCCCCCAATAAATGCTTCTCTTCAACTGCTGATTTTGTCTGCCACCATTTGTGATGTTTGAGGTGGTTTCTCTGCTTCCTATTGCACTAGAGGGTTTTTCTGCCTTTTAATTCTTTAACTGGCAGAGAAAAACAAACCAGATCAAGACCCCTAGACTGTATCACTACCGTCTGAAATATACTACTGTGTGTGTGTGTGTGCGCGCGCACACACACACAAGGCTTCAAGAGATCCCAGGTCCTGTGCTTCTCCCAACAACAGCAGAGAAAAAAAATGAACATCCCCCTGCAATAAGGAGAAAATGTAAAGACATATATGGAAGTTATTAAACATTGATGTGGGTGAACAGAGAAGAAATGAAATTTATTCTTTTCTGTTTGTTTGCTTCTGATGCTCACCTGTTTAGCCTGGAGGCAAGGGAGTGAGACTTTACAGGTCCTTTTATATATAATTCCAAGGCTGTGCTTCAGATGCACTGTGGCTCACAATCCAGGCTTCCTGGAGTCACATACCAGCTTTTCAGGGTTCTCTTTCTGACACAGTCCAAAGTGCCAGGATTAACAATGAGATTCAGAGCAGACTCATTTAAAGGAAGAAACTGAGGAGTAAGAGAGGAACCCTTGCAGACTTGGTATGGTATCATTTGAGTCTGTAATGATATATAATGGTGCTTTTCTTCTGATCCAAATGTCCAACTACCCATCTGGAAACTGCACTTTTCTCTTAAGCTGGTGACTCAGGGTCAGGAGTCAGACCCCAGAGTGCCTTCTGCATGTTATCCAAACCTGGGACAAAAGCCTACTCAGTTATGAGCAAGGGGAAATCTCCTGTCCTCAGAGAGCAAGGCCGAGACTCCTAAATTCTGCTACCGCGTCTGTACTTAGAGGATTCCCTACTTGGGCATTGAATTTCCCGGGACCACTTAGAGAGGGATCCAGGGAAACATGGAAATCTTGCATCATTTGTGTCTAATGACAAAACAGCAGGACAGAAAGCAGCAGCATGCAATTTGTTCTGTCTTTTTTACTTATTCAATTTTAATATTAAAATTGATATCTTGTGTTTTGATTCACCTTTTACTATTCATTGTCCTTTGATAGCTAACAGGAAGAGCCATTAAATGAGTGGCTGTGAAATGGAAAGACAACATTTCAATCTTATAGTTAATGTGTTTGTCCTTGGAAGTTATTCATTTAAATTTTGATGTAGAAGTTTAAATTCTTAATGAGTCAGGGATTGTATATTTTAAACACAGACATCAGAAAGCTTTTGAGAGGATCACTAAATTTGTTGACAAATGTTACTATGTTTAAAATGATTGGGTGATCAGCACGTCTTTCACTTAAGAGGATACCTGCATTCACAGTCCCGGAACACATGAGAAGAGCTTGTGTATCAACCAACTTTTAGGCTAGGAGGCTCTACACCAGGCCAGGACCTAGACCATGGCTGTCACCCAGGTAGGTAAGGGAAGGGTTGCCTGAGTCACATTTGCCAATAGCTGGTCATAACAAGCACAACTCTGTCACCTGCAGAAAAGATGGCTTTTGTAGATTAACTTCTAGCAAAGCCCAATTGTTCTTGTTCATTGATTCTCTCTCTTTCTCTCTCTCTCCCTGTCTCTGTCTCTGTCTGTCTTTCTGTCTCTGTCTCTGTCTCTCTCTGTGTGTGTGTCTCTGTCTCTGTCTCTCCTCTCTCTCTCTGTGTCTCTCTCTCTGTGTCTCTCTCTGTCTCTCTCTGTCTCTCTCTCTCTCTCTGTCTCTCTCTCTCTCTCTCTCTCTCTCTCTCTGTGTGTGTGTGTGTGTGTATGTGTGTGTGTCTATCTCAAAGTGGATTTATGTGTTGCACTGTGTTTCCATTGCCAAGGGCACTTCTGTCAGGAGGAATGTAGCTTATACCTGGGAGCATGTCTGTGTAACAATTATTCACTCAACTTTACACACACAGCTAAAAAACAATCATCAGAGACATATAGAGATATGGAAGAGACCCTTACAACCTTGGATCTCAGCTTGTTTCTCAATTATTTTTTCTCTTCTAAGAAAAAGTAAACCCTAGGAGAAAGGAGAAAGCTGGGTAGTGTGTGTCTGTGTGTGTGTGTGTGTGTGTGTGTGTGTGTGTGTTCATCAGTGGCTTTCAGATTCAGAACTTTTATTCCACAAATACATTACTATGTATATGTTTTTTTCTCTTCAAGTCAGCAAGGGACCCAGATGATCAGCTCAGGATGGGTTTCAGCCCCAGGGCACAACCTCATAATATTTAAATAAAATCGCTTGGGTCTCTTGTCTCTTTTTCTTTTTCCCAAAGTGTTCTGAGGTGTGTGGATATGTACTTTGCACTCAAGGTCTTTTCTGTTGAGTATTTTCTCCTCCCCAGATGTTCTTTCTTCATTTTCAGTCCTGTGTCTTAGTTCCTCTCTCTTTTTCTTCTTGCCCAATCACCCTTTTCCATTGTTTTTCTTATGTCTTCTCTGTAGCATTTTTTTAAAACCAGAGATTTTTCACTTTTTAACATTCTTCAAATTTTCTCATATAATAATCATTAATAACATCCCTCTTGGAGCTTTTCAGTGAAAGACAAAGGTTGTCAACATGAGTGAAAATGAAAGTAATACTCTAAAGAAAGCAGAAGTAACATGTGGAAGAGAAATAAAGTTAGCCCAAACCCTGAGGCATGCATCACAGTCAGGGTGAGGATGGGGCCATCATTGTCACCCATCCTACTTACCAAGTACTACTACTTCCTGCTGGAGTAGGATGGCTTCACCTTCCTCTCCCCTGAAGTGATGACTATACAGGTCTTGGCAGGTGTGGGTGGCAGGGAGACAACTGGAAAATTTATTGAGGGACTAATGCAGTGACATTGTCTCATGCTCAAGATAGAAGGTTCAGTCATTTTAAGTCTCAGTATGAGGGCACATCTGGAAACATCTTACAAGACTGTGAAATGGGAATGTGGTATGGACAGCATTCCTCTCAAGCTTTTGAGATATGGAGGCTGTTTGTTACAAAGCATATACTATACCTGATTCCAAGGACTAACCGGAAGGAGAAAACACAAAATAAGGTGTTAGCATTCAGAGATAAGAGTGTAGAGGCTCAAAAGAAAAATGAGAAGGGAGTTTAAATTGCTGTCCCTTTAAGGAAGATTTCCCCAAGAGTATGAGATGGTTAAAATTAATCCTATATTTTTAGATGAATGCAGAAAATGCTAATTCCTGTTGTCCATGCACGTGACACATTTAAGATTCAAAACTATACTCTAGAACATTTGCATATGGTATTGTAGCTAGCCAAGAGGAAAACATGCCACACAAAAGTGTTTTCTTCCATGATTTGAAATCTCTGCTATCTCCGATCCAAGGCGTGTGCCAGTCTACGCAATAATGGAACTTGCTACTCTCTGGTGATTTGGGAGAGACAAGATTCTTTCCTGTATTTCCACATTTTATCTGTTAAAACCTTGCCTATTACTTAGTTGTATGAAATTAATGTTTACTTTCATCATAGGCAATGGTACATATAAAAAAGCACACAAAGAGTGAATATGACAAACTAATACCTGTTCAAATTATTATTAAACAATTTACTTTAGACAAATGAGGCCTTGCTTCAGTCTTATTTATATGTTCAGTGAGGGGTGGTCTCTCAGATCATATTTAAGCTGAGCAAGTCTGAAAGCCTCAACAGATAAGGAATATTAATAACAAAAATGATGAGATTTGCTGGAGGAAGGGAATCCTATACTGTTCCAGCAGGAGATAACACGAACTGTGAAGGAACTGTGAGTTTACCCTAGTTACAAGCAACCAAGTTTGTATGCTGTGACTCCATGAAGTCTGAAAGCAGTAATGCCATTCTTGAGTTACAGACAAAACACGTAGGGCTGAGGATGTGGCTCAGCTGATAAAAATACATATTGTGCTTTCTTTTTTCCTTTTCTGTTTTCAAGACAGGGTTTCTCTGTGTAGCCCTGGATGTCCTGGAACTCACTCTGTAGACCAGGCTGGCCTCTAATTCAGAGATCCTCCTGCCTCTGCCGCCCCAGTGCTAGGATTAAAGGTATGTGCCACCACTGTGTGTTTATATTTCTCTTTCAAAGGACTCAAGTTCACTTATCATTACCCATGCCCGATGATTCAAAACCACCCAAAAACTCGAGCTCCAGATGACAAATCCTTTTCTGGCCTCAGTGGGCACCCTCTTATACACATACACATAATTAAAAATAAAATAAGTCATGATGAAAAGACTTTTCATAAGAAGAGAGACACTAGTAGTAACTGTATTTTTCATGCAGCATCCCTAAGTCATAGTTTTCACAGGGAAAGCGAAGAAAGGCATATGACTCTGCCACACATCATGGTTTGCAACTTAACAGCATCCTTAGCTTTGGGAAGCCAAATATTTTATAAAGGACATTAAGCAAGTCAACCATGAGCTCCAGACAGAGACATTATCTTTATTGTACTAGACAGCAAACACTGAGTGCCCTTTGCCCTGGAGAAAAACATTACCTGCAGCTTCAAGGCAATATGCAATCTGCTTTTTCTGGAGTGAGACACAAACCCTAATTTCTAAAGCAAATTATACAAGTGTCTTTGAAAACATAATCTAGGACAAACGAATCTGTGTCTTTGCTGATAACATAAGGAAAAATACATGGTATTTATGCAGCTTCATCTCCCCAAAGTACACCTTCTTGTTGTTTGTACCATCTTGAATTTTGGAACACCTTCCTGTGAGTAAGCAAACTCTGTCAACTTGTTTAATCAATCTCAGAAAAAAAAAAAACTAATTCAAAATTCAATTAACAACATTCTAGCAAGAAAGAGAGTGTCAAAAGTAGGAAAGTAGTGTTTGACCTCAACAGTGTCCCTAAGTTCTTACTCTCAACTAGGGATCATGACTGTTAACCACTGGAGCCTGTTTTAAAAAATGAGGTGTAGAGGCCTGTAGGTTTCTATATTGCCATTCCAGTTGGCATAGGGCACACTATTCTATGGTGATATACTGTGTACCCACAATATATTGTGTATCATAATAAACTTACCTGGGGATCAGAGGACTAAATTAGACATAAATGTCAGCTAGTGATGACACACACACCTTTAATCCTCTCACTTGGGAGGCAGACTGGATCTCTGTGAGTTCAAGGCCACATTGGGAACACAGCCAGGTGTGGTGGCACACACCTTTAATCCTAGCACTTGAGATCTCACGTCTTTGCCTGAGAAGAATACATGCCTTGAATCCCAGGAAGTAATATCGCAGGGCACAGAAAGGTATATAAGTTGTGAAGAAACAGGAACTCATGCTCTGGAGGCGGAGGAGTTGGTAAGATGAGGTGAGGTTGACAGTGGCTTGTTCTGTTTCTCTGAACTTTCAGCTTTCACCCCAATATCTGGTTCCAAGGTTTTTTTTTTTTTTTTTTTTATTAATAAAGCTGTTTAGCAAATCATGTTACATTTGGCGCCCAACATTTGTGGCATGACTTCATGAAAACGCTGCTTGCCTGTGGCCTTGCAGTCCCCGGCTGAGGCCTGAACTGCATGCAGCTGGTTGTGGTGACACATGCTGGTAGGATTTGCTGAAGGAGGCAGAGGCAGGAGGATTGAGAGTTCAAGGCCACCCTGGGAAGCTTGCTGAGGAGAAGCTGCTGCTGGGGTCAGGCCAGCACGAATGGTGGCTACAGGACCATGGATGTGGCAGCTGCTGCTCCAGAGTTTCCAGCTACTTTTCACCCTGTTGGTGGCAGCAGAGACACCGCTTCTAGGGACGAAGGATTACCACTGCTTTTTCAGAGAACAATTGCCAAGACCATCATGTTACAAGAAAGCTTTGGCAAAGGACAGCTTGGCAAGGCAAGTGGCGGGGAGAAGAAGTTGCTGTGAGGATATTCTCTTCTCAGAAAGAATGCTCATGGTTCCCAGAGGCTGAGATTTACCAGACAGTGATGCTGTGCATGAAAACATCCTAAGATTTAGAGCAGCAGACAACTAA
This sequence comes from Peromyscus attwateri, assembly GCA_902168425.1. Classification (NCBI taxonomy): domain Eukaryota; kingdom Metazoa; phylum Chordata; class Mammalia; order Rodentia; family Cricetidae; genus Peromyscus; species Peromyscus attwateri. Next base: position 3,878 of record CABHPP010129964.1, on the reverse strand, counting down.
GACAATGGCACATGGACTCAGTTGTGACTGGTGTTGGATTACCATGAGCATGGATCCCTTTTTGATTGCTGGGTTGATACACTGTTACAGTGGTAGGGATAATCAAACTTACTCTCTTCACAGCAAGCTGCCTTGCCCATCTTCACATGAAGATTGTTGGTACCCAAGGAAAGCCAGCTATTGCTCAGAGATTTGAAATCAAAAAATATCTTGATGAAGAAGAATGGAACCTGCTGTATTGTAAACTTGGGACTGGCTGTGAGACATGATTCTGTCAAAGATACAATTGATATTGCTCCAAAGCACAGAGTAAACACCACCCAAACATCAGCTTTGGACTACAAACTGCTCCGGACAGTTGCTGCAATGATCCAGCCTCACAGACTACTCAAGCAAGGACTTGAGACAAACCCTGTATTTTCCTGTTATGCAGAGACCGGACAAAAAATGATACAGCTAACATTCCCAGAACTTCACAATTAAACCAAAAATTTTCTTTTCAGGATCCCCTAAAGATGCCTTGCCCCCAGACGGCAGGAAGTAATTTTAAGAACATGATGACCACATTCCCAAGAGGTGGGGTGGGTGGTTTTTGGTTTTTCAATGGGTTATGGATAATTGTTATTGTTTAGGATGGTTGGTTACAAGTTGTTAACTGATAATGCTCAAGAAAAAAGGTAAATAAGGAGATTAGATTCAGGGTTCTAGTTTGGAAAAAAAAGAAAAAAGGAGGATATAGATAAGAGGTAGATTATTGACTTTACTCTTAAAAAAGAGATATAAAAATAAAAGAGAAAGGGTAGATTATTTAATCTATGCCAAAAATGGAGAATATAGATATGATTAGATAAAATGTAGGTTATTGAATCTACTCTGAAAAGAAAAAAAAAGAGAACATGTATAGGATAAGATAAAATGGTAGATTATTGAATCTACTTTGAAAAAAGGAGATATAGAAATGCTAGAATAAAAGGATAGATTATTGAATCTACTCTGGACAAAAAGAGGATATGGATATGATAAGATAAATGGTAGATTATTAAATCTACTGTTCAAAAGCAACTACTAGTTTTAAATATTTTACATTGGATTGGATTTCTGTATATTGTATATGTATATATTACAAATTTGAGATTGATTTTGTTAGGAAATACTGTATATATTTCTAATCATTTTCAAGGTATTGTACCTATACAACTCATTTAACAATGTAATCAAAATTGGTAGTCCTTGAAGTTATTATTACCCACTATTTAGGATTTAAAGAAAAGAAGGTTAAAAGTTAGTCATTATAATTAAACTTGTAGTCATATTAGGTATGTTGTCAAGGTCAAACAGAGATATATTTTAGATAGATAGGCCATCTTCAAACACTTCAGAGATCTGCAGAATATGGCATTTAAGATGTTTTAATATTGTAGATTCTTTTCTATGATAATGCGACATGTCTGCTACTGGCAGCACCAATATACTTCAGAGAAGATGATAGGCATTGAAGAAACTCCTTATGGAGTTTACTTTCAATGTTTCAAGATTGGCCACTGGGCAAGAAAGTACCTTTGCCTCTACTGCTGACAGCATGCTGTCCAAAATGGACATGCAGGGCACAAAAGAAAGGACTGCTGATCCTTGCCAAGACAAGGTAGGAAGGCTCTTTAGAAAATCCTGCTTCACAAATAAGTCTGTCAGATATGCTAGGCCTGTAGGCCAAAGATGGATGACTCAATGTTGCAGAGAAATCTTGGGTGACTGTCCAGGCAGCCAGATGTTTCTGTCATTTCTCACATTTTTTTGGAAGTCACTTGTTTGCACTTCCTGCTTACTTCCTTCTTGGGTCTCCAAGGGACAGGAAGATTAGATAATTATAATTATAATTTTCCTTGTTAACAAATTCAAAAAAGAAATTCACTAAGATGTGTAAAGTGTATAAGTTTGAAAGACATAAAAAGATAGTTTTGTGTTGGTAATACAAGTTAGGATAGAAAGTAAATTAAGAGCCGGGTGGTGGTGGCCCACGCCTTTAATCCTAGCACGTGGGAGGCCGAGCCAAGTGGATCTCTGTGAGTTAGAGGCTAGCCTGGTCTACAGAGCGAGATCCAGGACAGGCAACAAAACTACACAGAGAAACCCTGTCTTGAAACCCCCTCCCCCCAAAAAAAAGAAAGTAAATTAAGTACAACATTTTCGACTCACCAAAATAGGATGAATAATGGAGTTTTTTGTTTGAATTTGTCAAATGTTAGTGGACTGGACATTGTTAATGTAATTCTTGACTATATATATTGTATATACTTATTGCACTTATTACATATAGGTTTTCTTGTATTAGTTATAACCCTTTATTATTTTAGACAAAAATGGGGAAATGTGGTGATATATTGTGTACCCTAGTAAGCTTGTCTGGGTATCAGAGGACAGAGCCAGCCACTAAATAAGACATAGAGGCAAGACAGTGGTGGCACATACCTTTAATCCTATAACTTGGGAGGCAGAGATCCTTCTAGATTTCTGTGAGTTCAAGGCCACACTGGGACCAGAGCCAGGCATGGTGGCACATAACTTTAATCCGAGCACTTGAGCTCTCATGTCTTTGCTTGGGAAGGACACATACCTGTAACCCCAGGAAGTAATATGGCAAGACACAGAAAGGTATATAAAGTGTGAGAAAACAGGAACTCATGCTATAGAGGCTGAGGAGTTGGTAAGATAAGGTTGGCTATCTACTGTTCTGTTTCTCCAATCTTTCAGCTTTCACCCCGATATCTGGCTCTGGGTTTTTTATTAATAAGACCTTTAAAGATTTGTGTTAACACCATTTCAAAGCATAGTGTATTAAGTATCACATCTTTGACCTTCAAATAGGAGTTGAGTAGTAGTTCAATCACACTACAACATCCAATAAAAGGATGTTGAGGTAGAGACAGCTAGGCCCAACATGAAGTCATTGATGACTTCAGATAAAATCAGGGGCAAATTTTACCCTAATATTTCTTATTAGATCAACTCCATTACATAGTCAGCATTCACTGGATGCCAATGAACAAGTTAGTAAGAGAGTGGTGTCTATAGCAATTGGAGATAATTTCATACTCAAATCTGACTGCTTTCCAAACCACATTTGTTTATGAACTCCCTAGGGATATACCAAGTTAAGAAGTTACAAGTAGACTTACTATCTAAATTTTATAACTGATTTTTTTGTTTTGTCAATGTTGCTAAATAACATAATGTGAATTCCTGGGTTTCTCTATTTCAAGAAGAATGTTCATACAATATCACATCACTCAAGATAAATGTTCCCTCATAGTGCTGATAAAAAACTTTGACATGGAACTGATAAAGAAGCATCAGCCACTTTGACTATAACTGTGTCTAAAAGTCTTACCTTTAGACACAAAATCCATTTTTCTTAGGAAAAAGAGATTCCTGTTTGAGACAAATCTTCCTATAAGGAGAAAACTTCTAGGTAGACTTTATTATCCATGGACTTAGAACTCAGGTGGAAACTTGGCCACTGTAACAAAACGTATTTCCTACAAACTTATCAAACCTCCAAGAGATCAATTTTGAAAGTAAGAGAACAAAGGGAGAGAGGTTTAATGTGTTAGATTTGAAAATGAAGGACAGTCCAAGATAGAAAAGACTATAGTAAACACTGTAATATAAATACAAATGGCAGCAAAGGAGGTTCCAGGGAGAGAAGAGACGATGCAAAGATAAGATTCTGACCAAATCCTAGATCTACCTAATAATACCCTTTCAGGATCTAAAGTCATGCACAGTGATTGCAGCCTGGAAGCCCAGCTTTCACTATGATGGAGTAGACCATTAAAGCAGGCCGGCACTGGCTCCTTTTATTTTCAGAACAACGTTGACCC
>CABHPP010129963.1:0-16866 GCA_902168425.1 Peromyscus attwateri | reverse complement strand
CGGGCAGCCACAGTGCCCCGGCCTCACGCCCCTCTCTCTTTTGCAGTTGGGCCTACAGTTCGACACACGGTAAGGAGAACGCCGGCTGCTCTGTCTGCACCATTCCAGTGCTCCAGTGATCCAAAAGAGAGGGCTGATCGACTTGTCTCATTTTTAAAAAGTCCCAGGTTTCTCAATTGCATGAACAACCCAAATCCTTTAATGTCTTAACCCTTAGCATTTGACACACTGGTTTTTGTTTGTTTTTTTTTTTCCCATGTTTTTGTGCTTTCCCTGCGTGTATGTCAGGGCACCACATGCGTACTTGGTGTTGCAGAAGCCAGAAGAGGGCGTCGGATCCCCTGGAACTCGAGTTATAACTGGTTGTGAGCCGCCACGTGGGTCCTGGGAATTAAACCTGAGCCTTCCCCTAGAGCAGCAAATACTCCTAACCCTGAGCCATCTCCCCAGTCCCTGGATCAGTTTTTATTTTAAAATTTTATTCTGCTAAGCGTATAAATTTTGCCCTCATGTCTGTACCACTTGGAAGCCTGGTGACCAGAAGAGGATAATGAATCCCTTGGAACTGGAGTTACAGACAAATGTGAGTTGTGCAAAGTGGGTGCTGGGAATCGAACCTGGGTCCTTTGGAAGAGCAGCCAGTGTTCTTAACTGCTGAGCCATCTCTCTAGCCCACACATATTTCTGTGTGTGTGTTTGTGTGCCCAAAGAAGTGAACGTTTAGAAGCCAGAGAATAGCTTTGGGGAATAGATTCTATCCTACTAGATGGGTTCCTGGGGATGAACTCTGGTCTTCTAGCTTGGTAGGAAGTGCCTTGAGCCACAGAACCATCTCAACAGCACCACACTGACCAACGTTTCAGAAGTAGTTTCCACCTGTCTTCAGATATCTACTTCTTTCTCCTGTACCTCAGTGTATTTTGTTGGTTCTCCTAATCTTCTAGGATCCAAATATTGTGGTGTCCCCAGAACTCAGTTCTTGGATGACAATTTTTCATTCAGTCTTAGGGTTGGATACAGTATACTGAGATCTTCCTAATTCCAGCCTAGATCTCTCCTCCAGATTAGACTCACATCCTCTCACTGCCTTCCTGACTTTTTGTTAATGACTAGTTCTTCCCACCTCAGTCAACAGTGATCCAGCCCTTACTCTGGAGCCATTCTTTACTCCCTAACATCACCTCTTCTCCTTGGTCCTCCTTGTGTTAGCCAATCACACTGGCTTGGAAATACCTCCACACGTTTACATCCGTTGCCTCCAGCCTGGTCCAGTTAGTGCTTCCCTCCTAGATTACTGCTGTCTACATCCCTGCAGTCCATGTCTAAGCCAGCCTGCTAGATAAGCTCTCTGACATACTTCCGGCTTGTTCCTCGGCTCCAGCCACACCAGACCTGCTCGCTGGTGTGGTCCAGGGCTTTTCCAGATGCCAGGTCACGCCTGGAACTCTCCACTACTGCCTGCTGTCATTTTTCTCTGCAGATGTCATCTGCGGAAGCCTTCCCTAGCCACCCTTCTTTAATTACAAAAACCAGACCAACCTCTGATCCCCTTCCTTAGCCTCACCCCCGGCCCAGCACTTTGATGTTGTATGTCATCTGGTTGTCCTTTGTTCACATTCCCAAAAAGCACTGGTTGTACTAATTATGAGAGGAAGGGGTGGGGGAGGGAAACCCCTATGCACTTAACTTTGTGGTAAATGTAGTGATAACAAATGGACAAAGTAGTGAAGGCCAGCAACCTGCCCGTCTGCTGCTGGAGGAGTGCATGGAGGGAACTCTGTAAAGTACATTATTGCCACTTTGCTTTTATAAAGTGTCATACCTGGAGTTTGCTTCAAGAGACTATCTCCTGATATCATCAGTATATTTTTCTTTTTCCCATTTATGATGCCAGTTGTGTGAGGTAACAAAACATGCTGACTTGTTAATTTGACTTATGTAATTGTAGAGGAAAACAGCACTTTTCAAGAAACATGTCCATACTGCTTCCAGTTGTTGGTTCTGGATAACTCTAGAGTCCGCCTCAAACCCAAGGCCAAACTGACACCCAAAATACAGAAACTTCTTCATCGAGAAGCAAGAGATCATGCACTGAGTTTTAAAGAAGCAAAAGTGTTGAGAAAATACAAAGACTCCACAAGTGTGCTGGTAAGGTTGCAGTTCTGGAACATAGAAACATGGTGTCATTTTGTCTTCTTTCCCTTAGGCTGGAAATCAGCCTGCCAGCAGAGAGTTACAATAATACATCTGGACTGTCAAGAGTACACACATAATGTTTCCGTGATAGCAAGTCACCAAGGGCATGCTTCCTTTTATTTATTTATTTAGAGACAGGGTTTCTCTGTGTAGCCCTGACTGTCCTAGAACTTGCTTTGTAGACCAGGCTGGCCTCCAACTCAAGAGATCTGCCTGCCTCTACCTCCTGAGTGCTGGAATTAAAGGCTTGGACCACCACACCAGCTAGTTTATTTTTATTTTTGATAACTGCCTAAAAACCAAAGGTTGACAATCTTGCCTGCTCTCATGTTACTGTTGAGCACAGTATTTTCAGTTTTGAGAATTCCTTGTGTTTGTCAGTGTACCTCACAGGATCAGTCACCACTTCATCATTTCTTCAGTGATCAATACTTTCCTCCACACCAACCTTCTATATGAAGTCCCACTGTTAGCATGTAGTACTTGTCCACCCAGCAAAGTGTTTAATAGCGGGGTAAAAAATGGAATCAAACAAAAATTCCCTAGGGCTTACTAGATGGAACCCACTATCAGATATATTTTCTGTCTTGCATGCTCTGTGTGAACAGTATCAGCTTACTCAAGTGCATGTAGGCACTGGACATTCCAATAGCTTAGGTCTGGCCTAAGACAGGGTCTTGCTATATAGCCTAGACTGGCCTTAAACCTACTGTGTGGCCTAGGCTGACCTCAACCTATGAGCTTCCTGCCACAGGCAATATTAGAAAACATCACTGCAACATATTTGGAAAATGTTCCTACAGGAAAGTAAGTCTTCTGAGGTTTTACTTTGCTGAAGTATACTCTACTATATTTTAGTTAGAGTTCACTAGAAAGGCTCAGGGGATGTTTTGCTGATTTATCTTAATCTGTATATAGCCTTTTCCCCCAAAAACAATAAGGCAGCAGGCCTTTATGCAGGTTACTGTAGTCACTATTGCCGTGATAAAACACCATGACCAAGGCAACTTATAAAAGAAAGTGTTTAATTAGGCTTACGGTTCCAGAGGGCTAGATTCCATAGTGGCTGAGTGAAGAACAGCTGAGGGCCCACGTCTTGATCCACAACCTTGAGGCAGAGAGAGACACTGGAAGTCACTGTCTTTTGAAACCTCAAAGCCCACCCCCCAGTAACACACTAGATCCAACAAGGCCACACCTCCTCATCCTATCCCAACTGGATACCAAGTGTTCGAGCATATGAACCTGTGGGATCATTCTTATTCAGACACCACACAGACCTTCGCTTGCACTTTTGTCTGTGTTTGAAATCTGAGTCCCTCTTGCCGAACTAAGTTACATTCTGCTGAGACATGGGCTGGTCTGTGAATGAGCTATGTACAAAAGGCATTTAAGTACCAAGTGGACCATGTCTTAACGATGCATGCTACTGGGCTGGAGAGAGAGAGAGAGCCCAGCAGCTGAAAGCACTTGCTGCTTGTCTGGTTCCCAGCAGCCATTCCTATCACAACCTATACCCTCCACTGGCAAAGATAAGTAGTGGATCTGAACACTATGAAGAGAGCTAATTTCTAGACGCAGTGATGGAAACTGAAAGGTTTTATTAGTCACACCAACATTTACAGAATCACTACAGATCTGAAGGCACTACTTAAAATGTCAGTGATCTACAATATTTTATTGGGAAAAAAAAACCTAAAGTACACTAGCTAGAAAATAGTCACTCTCTACTGCTGTTATAAAGAATATCCCAATGTTAGTGTCTGGTCTCCCATCCCCAGTTCCCACACAAACCAGTCTAATGTTGAGGGAGTACAGTTCATGATATTTTTTAAAATTATTGTATTTTTGAGATCATAATATCATTACACCATTTCCTCCTTCCATACCTCCCATATACCCTTATTGTTCTCTTTCAAATTCATGGCCTCTTTTTTGTTACATGCAAATGTGTGTGTGTGTGTGTGTGTGTGTGTGTGTATTCCTAAATATATAACTGCTCAGTCTGTATAATGTTGCTTCCATATGGATATTTCCAGGGCTCACCATTTGGTATTAGATAGAAAGTTGGTGAGCTCTTCCCTGGGGAAGACTATTTCTCTTGCTCTCCACATTCCTTAGTTGCCTATAGTTCTTTGTGTAGGATTTTTTTTTTTTTTCTATCAGACTTTGGTCGCTAAACAGTGTCATCACATGCATTGTGTAGGATTTTTAAAGCATTTAAAATATAAACGTTTAGCCAGTACCTTCTTATGGGCAATTGTGTTGTTTTTAATTTGTCTTGTCTGATTTCTCCTGGTAGACTGCCAAGCTCCAGGGGGTAGCCTCTGTGCTAACTTGCCTCTGTCATACTGACATGGGACCTGAGGAAACCCGAGGTTTATTGAGTTACATTACCAGAGAACTCATGGGACCAACTTCTTTTTGTGGTAGCTGGTTACCTGTAGAACGTGCAACAGAACAGTGAGGCACCATGGAAAGAGTAGAAGCTTCCTGTCAGCACTGAAGAGCAATGCTGCCCCTGCTACAAACAGAGCCAACCTGAAAACTCCACAGAGAAAGACTCCAGGCTCCACACACCCAATATGTCATAATATGTCTGGTTCCAAAGGCAAGAACCCCTCCTTGACTATCAGGTACCTTACCTTAGCTGCTCTGAAGTATGGAATACCATTTACTGTGCACTACTGAGTACTCCGTGTTCCAGGCCTTGGCACATTTTCTCCGTCCTCAACTCTTGAGTCGGTGCACATGGCTCCTATGCAGTCTCTCCCAGCACCTGACATAAGTCTTCCCTTCCTGCTGTGTAACTGAAGCAGATGCCCTTCTATACACACTTATTTAAAATGCAGGAGGGTCGGCAGCCTCTACACTCTACTCTTCGTTGTCAGTTCCTACCTGTTCTTTCCTGCTGCTGCTGCTGTCCTGGGCCAGGTCCTCGTGACCTCTGTCAGGACTAGGACAGTGATCTGATGAAGACCCGGCTGACGTGCAGCTCTGTGAGCAGCCTTTAACCCTGACTGTAGCCTGGGTCAGATCCGTGGCCATGGCTCCCCAGGCCTGCACCTGCCTGCCCATTGTGTCACCTCTGCTTACTCTGCCACCAAACCTGAAGCCCTCACACCATGTTTCCAAACTGTCACTCTTGCCTTTGTCACAAATTCTTGTTGAATCTAACTGAACAGAGGTTTGCAGAGATGCCAAGTTTTCATTCTAGGAAGCCTGGGTACTTTGTCATTGTGATAGTCATACATTTATGTGCAATCCCATAGACACTGTAGGAATTTGGAATATTTTGTTACAAAAGAAACTGAATGTGCTCAGTATCTTAAGCATAAACAACACAATCTAGCAAGGACTCGATTATTTCTGTTTAATGTTTGAAATTTCTATTAAGCTCCAAGTTTATGATACTGGGTTAAAATGTCAAGTCCAGTTTACATATATTATTGATTTTAGTCAATATTTGGTGTAAGAATTCAACAGAAAATTTCACTTTTTGTGTAAATGTGGATAAAGGAAAATTTGGTGTATTTAAAACAATTTCATCGCATTTGGAGGTACTGGGAAAGGGTCCAGTTGGTAGTCCTTGCTTTCTAAGCACAAAGACCCGAGTTCAGATCCGCGGCACCCACATGAACACTCATACTGATGGTGAATGGCTTATTCTGTGGATGTTGTGGAATGTGTCCTCTGTACCTGGCACTATCCAAAAGCACCAGAATCTAGACCTAATAGGCTGGTGCCTGTCCTATAGCACTGCCATTCTAATGGTGGGAGACTTGGTGGAATGGTGCCTCCCCAAGGCCTTTCACTGTAGAGGAATGAAGTGGTCTTCAGTTGTAAGGATGGAATGTTCTTAAAGGTCTCACTTACAACTGTTATGAATCCTGCAGTCAAGTGTAAAGAGCACTCAGCCTGACAACATTACCTGCAGGTTTATCTTTCAGGTATCATAGGTGCTTCAAGAACCATCCAGTGCACCTCCTAAATGGTGCCAGAATCAGAAATTCCATGAGGTTTTTGTTGTTGTTAATGAGAATTACTATGATGAGGACAGCCAGTGCCCATACAGAGCTGTAATGCAGAGTGTGCTGTGCCGAGTAGAAGATGCTGGGAGTAGTTCTCTAAGCAGGAAGAGTGTTTTGTCCTTTGGCGATGTGTTAACAGTAGTTTTCTCTCGTTTCAGAACACCTACATCTGGACAATCAACACCCATTTGCTCCTCAAGGAATGCGAGCAAAAGAAAGAAACACTTCTCTCAACTGAAAGCTCTGCTTAGTCAGAGTGCATCCGAGAAGAACCCAAAGCTGGACTTCAGGCACTTCTTATCTTCTCTCTGAAGAAAACGGCCTTTGAAAGGACTGCCTAGTGCAGTTTCTGAGATTCAAGTTAGTTACCAGCTTTTGTCTCACACTTTGATGTCTGAGCACATGGAAACTAGGTCCAAAAGCAAGCTCTTCTGAGCATCCTTCATTGCTCTTGTGGAAAATGCCTCATTAAATCGAGTGACTGGGGCTTCCCTGGGTGAATGTGAAGATCAAAAAACAAACAACCAGACCAGAGAGATGGTTGCCATGCCTGACAGCCTATATCAATCTCCAGGACCCACATGGCAGAAAGAACCCACTCTACAAGTTGTTTTCTGACCTCCACATGAGTGTCGCCCCTCACCCAACACACACACACATACAACAGAATGAATGTAATAAAGGGTTTTAAAACCTGTGACAGTTCTTACAATAAAGGTATAATGGATACTGAATGTTAGCATTTACTGCAGTTTTTAGTTCTTATTGTCATTTCTTTCAAAAGGAAACAGATCTTCACTCATGAAGGTTTCTTCCATGTGTCAATAACTTTATTGCTAATATAGAAAAAGAATCAAGTGTATGTCCTCAGTCATATGCATAACAATACTAGTAACTGAACATTTCACATTTTGAAAACAAAAATGAGTATCTGCCCCCTCCACTCCCCTTGTGGAAATTGAACTCGGGACCTCTTGTGCTAGGCAAGCAGTACACAAAACTGTAAGGATTAGGCTAAGAGTATAAGCACTGCAGCAGTGCTGAGCCAGGTGTGCCTGCAGCATCTACCCTGTCACTACAGAGCCTCTCCTGACTCAGATCAGGAATTCTGCAGTGCTTCCTAGGTAACACATGCCTCCTTACTGGTCACTGCAACCCATCAAGCCTTTCACCCAAACAGATAGTAAAGAAACACATCGAATTCTGTCCCAGCCCCACTTAGCGGATGGTACTGCCAGAAGGGCTGTGTTTATGAGAAACATAATGCAGACAGATATGACACTTGGTCCTTCGAAGGGGAACATGGTGGGATCTGAGACAAAATGAACATCTGGGAAGCTCTTCAATGCTTTATTTTCTTGTTTCAGAAGAGCTTGGGGTGACATAATTCTGAGCATTAGTTCTATTGGATCTTCGGAATAATGACAGGATGTCTTCTTAGGAAGTTTTTTTTTTTTTTTTTAATTCCAACACTTTTCCAAGTAATTACTGAAGAAATGTTTCAATTTTTCCTTTTGCCAATGAAAGTACACTTGCCAGAGGGAGTCTTAGAGAACATAAAATACGAATAACATTTTCATTCAGCAGTATACAAAAAAAGCCCATATTTAAAAAAATATTTTCAAAATAATTCATTTTATTTGCATTTGTGTGAAGGTGTCAGATCTCCTGGAATGGGAGACAGACAGTTACAGACAGTTGTGAGCTGTCATGTGGGTGCTGGGAATTGAACCCGGGTCCTCTGGAAGAGCAGCCAGTGCTCCTAACCCCTGAGCCATCTCTCCAGCCCCAAAACTTTTTTTAAAAAAAGGTTTATTATGTATACAGTGTTCTGCCTGCATATATGCCTACATGCCAGAAGAGGTCACCAGATCTCATTATAGATGGTTGTGAGCCACCGTGTATTTGCTGGGAATTGAACTCAGGACTTCTGGAAGAGCAGCCAGTGCTCTCAACCAATCTCTGAGCCATCTCTCCAGCCCTTCAAAACTTTTAAAAGCAAGATTTCAAGTGTAATCATAAATACTCATAAAGTGATATCATCTCACTGTCTGTATCCACATGGTACACCAATGGAATGAAGACAAAGCAAGAAAAATCAAGTCATGTTTGATAAATGTCTACAACTTTGTAAGAAACTAAAGTTGCTGAAATGGCAGAAAACAAGCACTAGAGTATTCAGATGTCATTAACTGCCAAAAATAGACCTCAGAAATGTTTATTTCATATATGACTGAGGGTAACATCTAAAACTAAAATTGCATGCCTATTGCACTTTATTTGAAAAAGCGACCAACTATAAAGATGCTAAAAATATTCCAAGAGGGCTGGAAGGATGACCAGTAAGTAGAAGCACTTACACCAGACCCAACAGCCTGAGTTAATCCCTAGGACTCACACGGTGGAAGGAGAGGACCAATACGTACAAGTTGTCCTCCGACCTCCACACATGCACTGTGGTATGTGCCTATACCCCACACAATGTATGTGCATAACCACATGAGGCCTGGAGAGACAGTGCAGTGATTAAGAGCACTTACTGCTCTTATAGAGGACCCAGGTTTGCCAGCACCTATATGGCTCACAACTGTCTGGAATTCAAGTTACAGGGGATCAGATGCCCTCTTCTGATCTCCCTGAGCAACAGACATGCACCTAGTACACATCCATACAAACAGGCAAAACACTAATACATAAATACATCTAAAAAATCCAAAATGAAAATACTTTCCTTAACCTGTAAAACATTTCTTTAAACACTGTTACTAAGTGGTATGCTTTGAAGTGTGTACTATTTAAAAATGGCTTAACTCCGGCACTGCACCATATTACTAAAAGTGCTGGTTAGGAGAAAAACCTTGTTAATAAACCAATAAACCCAGTCACTGGAAGCTAGCTTTCTATCAGTTCGTAGTGGGGAATTAGATGACTGGAAAGCCACTGTTTTATACTACTGACTTAAATTTTTACTGCAACTATAATTGTTCTTTTAATGGGCATAAAAGGAAGCAGAGGCAAGTGCTGACGACTGCAGTCTGTCTTCCTTAATGCTACTGAAGACATTCAGACTAGCACCTCAAACAGTAAGAATGCTAAGCATTTGTTGCTAACTTGGCATCTAGGCCAAAAGACAGGGACATGGTCATGAAGCTTACCTGAGGTCCCGCAACACTCAAATACCAGCTCAAAAACAAGATGAACAGGGGTAACTGCAGCTCAAATCTGAAAACCACAACCAAAACCCAACTCCTCTATTTATGGCGATATAGTGAATGTCGTGAAATTATACAACAAACAGCAGTGTGAGTGATCTAATAGCCTGGTCCCAGGAAAGACTTTGCTGAACACGGTGATGCATGCCTATAATCCCTGAACTCAGGAAGACTTGAGTTCAAGGCCAGCCTGAACTGTATGGTGAGACACTGCCAACAAGCAACAGTAAAGAGATCACTGATGAAAGGAGACAACCGATGACAGCGTTATTGGGGAGAGCCATATATTAGTGTATGACTCTTAAATTCTCCATCTGTACTTCCGTAAGTAAGGGACAGTTTTATTCAGGGAACAAAGAAACTGGAATATAGCTTGGTGGGAGAGTGACCATGATGGGCAAGGTACTGGGTTCCACCTTCAACAGCACACACACAGGAAGGCAGAATTACCTGAATATAACAGTATTTCTAGATATGTCTGGATTAGCTAATGGTTCTGAATCACATAGTTATTTAAATTAATTCAAAATTTCAGTTTTGTATTTTTCCATGAAGCACAGAATTCAAATGTGATAATTCTAAAATTTGTTCCATACCCCACTTTAGCAAGTGATTAGGAACGCTATTGGATGCTTAGGATAGGATGTTCAGCAGCTAGAGAGATGGCTCAGCCACTAAGGTGTACTGCTCTTGCAGAGGGCCTGAGCTGTGTTCTAAGCACCAACCTCAGACAATTCACACTGCCTGTAACTCCAGCTCTAGGGGTATCCAAAACCTCTGACCTGCAGGTACATGTATACACACACACACACACACACACACACACACACACACGAGATAAAAAAACAAAATGTTCTTTAAAAAAATGTTTTTAAAAAAATCTTAATTATCTAGGATTCATTTAAGAAGTGCATGTCCCTAACCTTGGATACTGCAACCCTGTAAACCTGGGACCAATAATTTGCACTAAGAACAAGTTCCTGGCCAAGGCTAATGGCTCTGATCTAATACACCTCTGGCTTAGAAAAATAAATTCTGAAAACTGTATTATTCCATTCCTACTGGTTTTTAGACATTTTGAAGACACCAGTGCAGCTGAGTAATAATCTGTGCCTCAAAAGACGCTCCATCAAATATCACTTGAAATCATCTCCATCAGCAGTTCATTCTAGCTGCTGTTCTGGTACACACCTATAATCCCACACACACACAAAAAAAAATGTTAAGTGCCTTTTCAACTTCCCTAACTCAGGAGGGAGTAAAGGAATGTGTACAGTCTCATGTAATATAAGGTTTAAAGGTGGGGATAGAAAGGAAATAAACAGAGCAGGTCCAGCAATTAATATTAGAACCGAGGAGGCAGAAGAAGGGACAGTGAATAGAAAAGGGAAGAGACAAGACAGCACCAGCTAAAAGCAGAACAAACAGGTTAAAAAGTGCAATCAAGGGCAGTCCAAATCAACACCAGCATTGAGCAAGCTGAGGCAGGGAGACCCCACCCCCAGGCCAGCCTATGTTCTTTGGGAAAGCCTATCAGACAAAAAAAAAAAACAAACCAAAGGGGAAAAGAAGGCAGGGCAAAGCTGGTCTGGGGAATTGAGGGTTACATATTAATCAGGGAAGTATAAACGTGAAGGAGAAGTGAGAAGGTTCAGAGTCGGCATGCAGACCCTTGGGAGTCCCTCACATGGACACTGGGCCTGCCTCTTTGCAGTCTCCTGCATCCTGAGACAATCTGTAGCTACAGATGTAACCTACACTCTAAAAGAGTAATGCGAATGGGAAGCACATGAATTCAGATGAAGTGGCCAAATGCCATCTAGGAATGGGGCACTGGACGAGGACTGCATCTCCCAAACGTCCCAGATTGCAAGACTCAGGATGTTTTGACCTTTTTCAGTATGTGTCCAAGTGGAGTGTGTTAGGTCATCTAACCAAGGTCTTAGGCTTCTTCACAAGCACTCTACACCTGAACTACGTTCTCAGCCACGGCTGAGGCTTATCAAACTCTAGCCAACACAGATTTCTAATATTTCCCAATTTCACTTTAAGCTTCAGGTATTAATTAGATATGTCCACCTGAAAGCACTTAGCCAATGCTAGGCATGTAACAAATATCTATTCTCTGCCCCCAAGGAACTAACTATGGAATGAACTATAAAACCTGTACTTCATTATTGCCCATAATCGCTTAAATATTTTGTGTGTATATGTGTGTGTGTGTGTGTGTGTGTGTGTATGGTATATGTGCCCCAGCTGAGGCTAGAATAGGATACTGGGTTTCTTCCTGATTTACTCTGCCCCATTGCCTTGAGATAGGGTCTCACGCTAACCCTGAAGCTATCCTGGCTATCGTAGCTGGCCAGGGAGCTCCTGGGATCTGCCTGTGTCCACCCCAGTACTGGCACTTGTAGGCATGCCCAGCTTTTAATGCAGGTGCTGGGGAATCAAACTCAGGTCCTCATGTTTATACTGCAAGGGTTCTTACCCACTGATCTGTTTCCCCAGGCCCTGCTTAAATACTTGAGGTAAGAATCTGGTGCTCAAAGTAGCTACCACAGTTAGTTAATCTTTCATTCTATTGGGCATGATAAATTTAATTCAATAGTTATATACATTTCGATTGGCTTTGAAAATTATAAATTTATAAACTCAAGTTCCATTTGCTTTTGGGATACCATCTTACAAGGACTCCAATTTGCAGTAAGGCTCATTAAGGAAGGGAATGGCTCAGTTGCCTTTAGCCTACTGGTATGGGTGGGTTAGGACTTCTGTTTCTCTTTTCTGTGTCGAACATACAGATTGCAAGCCCAGCGCCACTTTGAGATCTTTGGCAGCAGTTAACTCTGCAGCTCACACACGATTGAGCCTGTATGAAAATGAGTATTCAGAGACGGGTAATTCCTGGGGCGCAGTCACCAACCTAAGACAGAGCACCTGTGTGGCCTGGGCAGGCATCTCCATGATGGGTAAGGTGACCTTCTGACATCCCACGCAACCTAAGTCAGAAGCTCATTTATTAGTAAAAGGGGGACCTGTAGGTCCCTGGCCCCCGTTTTGGGTAACTGTTGCCTTGCTTGCTGACCTTGACCTTGATATCCTCCCTATGCTAATTCCCTCCTGGGTTTCACCCTCCTGAATGCTTAAGGGAAGTTCCTTGTCTGTGTATCCTGCATAATGGGCGTTAACAGCTTAGATGCAAGATTGTAATACATCGGTAGCGAACTTCTGCCCTCTGGGGTTCTCCCATTGTGCTGTAAGCCTGTATTTAAGACCTCCTCTCTCCTTCAATAAACTGCATTCGGCATAAAAAAAAAAAGAAAGAAAGAAAAGAAAAGAAGTTTGGGACCCTGGTATGGTTTGCACACCTTTAATCCCAGCACATGGGAGGCAGGGGCCCAGGGGTCTCTGTGAGTTTAAGAAAAGCCTGCTCTACATGGTTAAGTCCCCACCCTGCCAGAGCTATATAGTGAGATCCTGTTCAAAAAAAAAGAAAAAAGGAAGGAGGGGGGGGGGGGGAAAAGGGGGGGGGGGGGGGGGGGGGGGAGAGGGAGAGAGGGAGAGAGAGAGAGAATAAACAAATAAATGTAACTTAAGAAAGAAAAAAAAAGAATCTGGTGCTCAGCCACCTGCAGTTTACTAAATGCCATGGTGATACTGATCGTCCTACATACAAGTCTGGACTACTGACCAAGTAACAGAAACCCCTTTTTGTAGTTTCTGCTTCACTGACACTTCCAGGACTTTGCCAACTCCCTCCCCTTAGTCCCATGCCTTCCTGTCCTTTACCCAATGAATTAGATTCACAAAAAAAGCACACACAAAAACTCTTCAAAAAGAACATAAAACTTTATTAAGATCTTATACTGTCATCAGATACAGCTAAGGAAAGGGTTTGTAAAAGACAGGGAGAATCCTCTTCCTGTGTGCTCCTGCCACCTCAGACTGGATGGCAGCAAAAGCTCTGTAGAAATAAACCCAGTAATTGACACAACGTTCCTTTTCTATACAGAGAGCTGAGTTCACCGTTAACAGCTTTGTAGAGCACAACCGGGAAGCCAGGCTCATCTTAGGAGTAACTGCTACCAGCCAGGGAAGCAGGGCTTTGTGACTTCACATCCTGTCCATCAGATTGGGAATTCAGGAAGGCCTCCTGCCTCCCAGTCACTGTCCTCCTGTCCAGACTTCTCAGACAGTCCATGAAGCACACCCGGTGACACTGCTCAGACAGTGACAGCAGACAACATTCTCTGAACTCTGAAAACCATGATGGCTAGCTCATCTGGCTTTTGTTGATTCTACTGGATTTCTTATGGAGAAGCCCTGACTCAACGCTGTGGAGTGCTATCACACAGCTGCAGGGTGGTTTTCCTCAGGGAAGGCTGGCGCAGAGCACAGCTCATTTCCAGGTTCCCATCTCCCCCTGTGGTTCTTTTACTTACTGTAGTGTTGCAGGAGCAGAGGGGCACCAGGAAATCTGTTCAAATTGCCACTGCAGACAGCTCTCTGCACTGTTTGTGGAGAAAAGAGGAACGGTGTCCATTCCCAGCACAGGACCTTGCTGCCAATGTGACACACTTTCCCCTGAGGGCCAGGACAGGCTGCTCTCACACTCCTAATCTGCCTCAGGTACATAGTGGAGAAAATGTCCATGATTTAGAGTTTGGTATTTTACACCCCTCACCTAAGCCCATTTCTTTTTTTCTTTCTTTTTCTTTTTAAGGCAGGGTCTCACCATGAAACTAATGGCACGAATCTCACTCTGAAGAACAAGTTGGCCTCAAATTCAGAGATCCTATGTCTACCTCCCAAGTACTGAGATTAAAGGTGTGCAGCAGCACACTCAGCTTAGACTATCTCCTAAGGCTTACCATGTTAACTGCTGTAAGGCTGGAAAAATTACTTCTAGAACAGACTGTACAGTTTGTGTTCTGTTAGTGAGCTAACTAACAACTGAGGTTTGTGGGATTCGGGTTTTGAGTACTAGCATTTATCAGAGATCTCATCAAGCTCTTTAAAAAAATAATACATTTTATCATAAATATTTAGATCAGATACTGGCATCAAAAGAGTATCTAAGTCTGTCTTCATGGTGAAAATATTTCAGCAAACTTCTAAAAGATTTTATATCTTCCCAAAAGTACACCATTTATAAATTACTTTTAAATGGAAAAAAAGTATCTATCTTAGATGGATAAATCACCATGTCAGCAAATCATAAATAAGTTCAAGATACTGAAAATAAGTTAACACACAAAACTTTTGCTTTCAAAAACATCAACAACAAAAAACTAACTTACTTGGCATACTTTCAAACCAGGCATAACCAGGGTGTGTAATGTGCATCTGTCCACCCTCTGCTGCATCTTTTCTTCGATCCCTACACCTAGGGAAAAGACAGCAGCACTGGCAGACACCCCACTGTGAGCGTCTGGCTGCCGCATGCACACAAGCCCGTGACAGACAAATGGTGCTCAGGATGTGCCATGAGCCACTCCTCAGCCACCGTACAAGTTAAGTACATCTGTGGTCAAGTGGATTTGGCTCCCAGCTGAGCTTCAGTGGTGTGCACAGAGAACCTGCTATAGGTTCTATGAGGAAATGTGTCCTAACTCCCAAAAGTTGTCTAAAGCACTGGAAGACAGGACATGCAGGGGATGGATGATGCCATACATGTAACTGTTTTGGAGAGAGGTCAGATTGTTAAAAGCACTGTTTCCCAATCTATTGGCTATTAAAGATAAATTATCTGTCATTCCTTCACATGTAAATTCATTTCAACTATAGTCTCTAATACTGAGTAAGAAACAGAGTAGCCATTCAGAGTAGCAAGATATAATTGGCCTGTGGAATTTAAAAGGTGTTCTATTAACTAACTAGTTTGACTCTGATTACAATGAGAAATGCAAAGCAATGAAGGAGAAAAACAATCCCCCTTGTCATTATCCAATACAAACCTGCAGATTCACAATGTAACTTAAAGGAAAGCTGGAGAGCATGCACCTGCTCTAATACACCAGGGTGGAGTAAAGGTACATTTGCTTTGTATTTACATCTGTAAACATACAAGTATAAAATTCACCAGATCTACCCTGTAGTATAGCACTGCTTAATCCCCAATATACAGTTATTCAAAAACCTTAAGGAAATAAAATGTTCCAGGCTACTTAAATGAACATTACGGATACTGAGTTCTTGAGCTACTCAAGCTAAGTGCTATTTTACATTACATGGACTAGGGAATAAGCATGTCACTGTCTGACGTTTCCTTTACTCCCCACGGCTGGTGTTTTGTTAAAGGGATCAATGATATAAGGTGACTGACCTCACAGAAGCAGTCAGCTGTGCTCTTGGCCTCTTGGTAGGACGTCAACACTTACAACATTCTCAAAATCATGAAATGCACTTAGTTCTACAGTGTAATCAAGGGGTCTATTTAACAGGCCTTTTGTTCTGGATTGGCATTTGGGATGGAATTACTCTATAGGGGAATGCTCTATAGGCTTTAATTTGACCCTCCACGTGGCATCCATGTCTAGTGTTGTTACTGACCTCTAGGGAATTAAAAAACTCAAAGGCATGAGGACACACAGAACCACTATTTGGGTGGTAAGAAGGGAAAAGGTGAGGTTGAAACATTTAGTTTCTTCTATAATCAAGTCCTAACGATACCATAATACAGTCTCATATCAGCTCTTGATCAGTTCTTCTCATTAGGAATTAGATAGTGTACAGTGATTAGATACTGAAAAAAATAAAGAAAAACAATTGAAAATACATGAAGAAATAGAAACAGAATTTCTCACAAGACCTTGGATCAAAAAACCAAACTTACAAAAAGATCTTTTGAAAATAATCACTATTTTAAGCTCATTAATACACAGAAATCACTTGGTTTTAACTAAGTCATGTTAACTCACTAATAAAATAGTAAACAAACCAACACTTAAACCACTTTATACTTCCTTGTCATTTCTTGTGTTAGGACCACTCTCTCAACAATGTACAAAAATAACTCTACAGGACTATTCACCTAACCTGTCTCCATGTCTGGCAAAGTCCTGGCCTTGGAGGAGACTGGCCATCAATCTTCACCGTAGATGTCCCCAGCAAAGGGCAGGTGCATGTGACTGCCAGTGACATTGGGCAGTCGAGACAAATCTGGCAGGCTCTGGATCCGGGCTCTGAGTTCTTTGCGCACCAGGGAAACTCTGGCTAGTTTGCGCTTATATTCCTGCAACAACAAACCACTCTCGTTAGGCTTCATGTTGAAAAGGCAGTCAAGTTTTCAACTGGTTCTCTGCAGAGAATGTATTATTCAGTTAATGCCAAATAAAAGATCACTCCACTGTTTTAGTCAAAAGAGCTACAGAGGTAGTAGAGGGGTTGAATCAAAGTATATTATATCCATGCATGAAAATATCATA
>CABHPP010129962.1:0-21186 GCA_902168425.1 Peromyscus attwateri | reverse complement strand
ATATATATATATATATATATTGTACTAACCATGAGCATCTGACATCAACTTTATCACACGTTGGAAGTTATATATAATGATCATTATTTCGTAATCTTTTTTTTGTTTGTTTGGTTTTTTTTTGTTTTTTCGAGACAGGGTTTCTCTGTGTAGCTTTGTGCCTTTCCTGGAACTCACTTGGTAGCCCAGGCTGGCCTCGAACTCACAGAGTTCTGCCTGGCTCTGCCTCCCGAGTGCTGGGATTAAAGGCGTGCACCACCACCCGGCTTATTTTATAATCTTGATTGATGTTTTGAGACAGGGTCTTTTGTAGCCCTCATTGGCCCTGAACTTACTCTGTAGGTGAATATAACCTTGAGCAGCACATCCTTCTGCCTCTTCCTCCTAAATTCTGGGATTATAGGTGTGTGGTACCATGCTGGGATACTGTTTCAGAATTCTAGATGTTATAAATTAAGGGCAAACTATACCTGTAATTGAAAAATGGTCACTGAAGCCTAACTTATACTAGCAGAATTTGCTGGGTTACAAATAAAGCCATGGGCTATTTATCATTTCCCCCCAGGTCAGTATTTGCATTTGATAATGTTTCATTCTACCAGGAAACAGTGTGATGTGTCCACATGCATGTGCGTGCTGCACTTTTGCAGAGCTTCGGAATACTGTCCACAATATTCTAATCAACACCTGCCTGGGAAAGCACACAGCTATCCATTGTCCAAAAATGAAAACTATTATGCTGTCTTTAAGTCAGTCAGAGAATTAGAGTGGACTGACCTCCCCGGTATAATGTATCTCGAGAAAAATTGACCATGCTGGGTCGCAAAAATTGTGCTTCTCAGTTACTAGTTTACTTGAGCTCAAGCTCTCATGGCAGATCAAGAAATCATTTGTTTTCTGTTATTTGTGAGATGTTTTGGTCTCTTGAGATGGCAGTCCTCTGGGTGTGGCCTCCAGCAATGGCTGCAGATGCCTCTACCATTTGCCTCTTCTTTAAAGACCAGACCTGCAGTCTGTGATGTAGCCCATCTAAACTAATTTAAAGGAAAACTATGCTATGCATTTGCACTAGAGGTAGCAGATAGACAAGGCCATGCTGATAATGAAGCCTCAAATGCAATGGTTACAAATCCACGGTTTATTGAAAAACAAGGACATGAGATCATTGTGACAGTCAGCAAGATAAAAGCAGACAGCTCTCATTGCCTTCCTCTGGAAGGGCCTTCCCAGAGCATTGCTTGCTCTTCTCTGTCTCTCTAAGTGCATGTGTGTGTAGTGCACATGTATACAGGCACTTTCACTTGTGTTAAAGCACATATGTATGGATTCACATTGTGAATGTACATGTGGAGCCAGACATTGACATTAAATATCTTTCTTTTGTCCCTTTAATCACTGAGGCAGGACCTCTCACTGGACATAGAGTATATGGATTGGGCTGGGCTAGCTAGCAAGCTTGCCTGGGAATGCCCTGTCTCTACCTCCCAAGAGCTGGGATTGTAGGTGGACTGACAACACCACTCACATTTTACTTGTGTGTTGAGGATTCACCTCCAGTCCTCACAATGTTCAGCAGGTACTTTATCCAATGAACCATCTCCTCAGCCTGGAGATTTTCCTCTTGCACAATCGATTCCCCATCTATGGGGATTTTAAAATAGTCGAGTGAATTTCAGTAGACATGTCAACGACTTGCTGGTTACATATGCATGCTCTTCCTATGTAACTAGCCCAACAGCAAAGCTTCAAGGGGCCTTTGAGTACAGACTCTCACAAGTGATGCCCATGGGCCTTCCCTCCTTGAGCCTCAGAGTAAGGTTGCATCCTGATACCTCTTTTTTAAAAATATTTTTATTTTATAATTGATTTAATTTTACATATCAGCCATGGATTCGCCTGTCCTCACTCCTCCCACCCCCCAGCCTTCCTCCCCAATCCACCCCCCATTCCCACCTCCTCCAAGGCAAGGTCTTTCCTGGGGAGTCAGCCCAGCCTGGTAGATTCAGTTGAGGCAGGTCCAGTCCCCTCCTCCCTATACCAAGGCTGAGCAAAGTGTCTCAGCATAGGCCCTAGCTTCCAAAAAGCCAGCTCATGTACCTAGGACAGGTCCTGGTCCCACTGCCTGGGGGCCTCCCAAACAGTTCAAGCTAATCAACTGTCTCACTTTTCCAGGGGGCCTGGTCCAGTTCCATGGAGGCTCTTCAGCTATTGGTTCACAGTTCATGTGTTTCCACTAGTTTGGCTATTTGTCCCCGTGCTTCTTCCAATCATGGTCTCAATATCTCTTGCTCATATAATTCTGCCTCTTTCTTGCCAGTTGGACTCCTGGAGCTCCCCCTGGGGCTTGGCCATGGATCTCTGCATCTGCTTCCATCAGTCACTGAATGAGAGTTCTATCATGACAGTTAGGGTGTTCAACCATCCAATCACCAGAGTAGGTCAGCTCAGGCACTCTCTTGACCATTGCCAGTAGTCTATAGTGAAGATATCTTTGAGGATTTCTGGGGACCTCTCTAGCACTCTGCTTCTTCCTATTCCCATGGGGTCTTCATTTATCATGGTATCTCTTTCTTTGTTCTCCCATTCTGTTCCTTATCCAGCAGGGACCTTCCACTCCCCTAAGCTCTCTTTCCCCTGACCCTTGCCCTCCATTACCTCCCCAACCCCAGATTGCTCATGTAGATCTCATCCATTTCTCTGTCATTGGGCAATCCCTGTATCTTTCTTAAGGTCCTCTTTCCTAGGTAGCCTCCCTGGAGTTATGAGTTGAAGTCTGGTTATCCTTTGCTTTACATCTAGTATCCACTTATGAGTGAGTACATACCATGTTTGTCTTTCTGGGTCTGGGTTATATCACTCAGGATGATATTTTCTATTTCCATCCATTTGCCTGCAAACCTCATGATGTCATTGTTTTTCTCTGCTGAGTAGTACTCCATTATGTATATGTACCACATTTTCTTTATCCATTCTTCAGTTGAAGGGCATCTAGGTTGTTTCCATATTCTGGCTATTACAAATAATGCTGCTATGAACATAGTTGAGCATGTGTCCTTGTGGTATGATTGAGCATTCCTTGGGTATATTCCCAAGAGTAGTATAGCTGGGTCTTGAGGGAGGTTGATACCAATTTTCTAAGAAAGCACTATATTGATTTCCAAAGTGGCTGTACAAGTTTGCATTCCCACCAAGAGTGTAGGAGTGTTCCCCTTGCTCCACATCCTCTCCAACATAAACTGTCTTCAGTGTTTTTGATCTTAGCCATTCTGATGGGTGTAAGATGTATCTCAGAGTCGTTTTGATTTGCATTTCCCTGATGACTAAGGATGTTGAGCAATTCCTTAAATGTCTTTCAGCCATTTGAGCTTCTTTTGTTGAGAGTTCTTACAGCAAGCCAACAGCTAACATTAAAGTAAATGGAGAGAAACTCAAAGCAATTCCACTAAAATGAGGAACAAGACAAGGCTGTCTACTCTCCCCATACTTATTCAATATAGTACTTGAAGTTCTAGCCAGAGCAGTAAGACGACATAAGGGGATACAAATTGGAAAGGAAGAAGTCAAGCTTTCACTATTTGCAGATGACATGATAGTATACATAAGTGACCCCAACAATTTGACCAAGGAACTCATACAGCTTATCAACACCTTCAGCAATGTAGCAGGATAAAAGATTAACTCAAAAAAAAAATCAGTAGCCCTCCTATATACAAATGACAAATGGGTTGATACCTCCTGTTCTGAGGCTTCCAGCTTCTCAGATAAGCAGCTCCCAGTTTCCCTTGCTCCATAGCCTGCATATGCCATTGCAGCACTGTCCAACCTCTGGTCCTCTGAGCCAGTCTAATGAACTCCCTGTAATATGAATACTCTGTTGATTCTTCTAGAGAACCCTGACTAACCCAATTGACTCAGCACTCACAATACACAGTTCAGTTTTTCCACATATATCATTTGTTGCTCTCAGCATCTAGTCTAAGAAGTATGATCATAATTAGAAGACTATGATGAAGATTACAAACATACACTAATACTGAAAGTGAGTGTCATAATATTCACAGCAAGCATATACAACTGATTTTATTATGAGTGTATCCATTATCCATTTCCCCCATTGAGAGCTTACTGTACTATTTTATTTTTTACCAACAATATACTAGAACACTTGTTGTTCCATATTCTTGCCTACTTGCATTATTGTCTTTTTAATTTTAGCCACATTAGATGACATGAAATGCATCTCTTGCTGTGATTATAACTCAGATTTCAATGTGAACTAGACTCCCTCAGTTTTCATGTATTTATGGGTCATTCATTTAAATATCCATGCAACCACTTCCATGCTTTCAGCTTTTATTATTGAACTTTAAAGTTAAATGTACATCTGTAAAACTAATCTTATCTATTAAGTCTTCTCAGTGAATTATTTATCTATTTTCTCATCAGTGTCATTGAAGATCTGGCACTGCCTTACTTCTGACTAAATATAATTTATTGTTTTCTTCAAGCTTTTCTCCCTTTGAACTGTCTTAGAAGTATTTGCTTTTTTCAAGTTATTGTTTTCCCAAGTTTCCCAACTATTATTTTACATATTTCTCTAAAAAGATACAGTTTCAAATATGATGTTTAATGATTTACTTCAGATTAGTATTTCTGTATAATGTCAGTTAGAGATTAAAGTTTAGTTTTTAGTGCAATCTGTGGAAAAGATTAACTTCTATCCATTATGTTCTGTTGGTCACTTTGTAGAAAATAAATACGCATGAGTATCTATTTCTAGATTCTTGATTCTCATAGGTTAACTGAGTCTTTGATCCTTGAGACTTTTCTACAGTGTCCAGTGCAGGAAGTCCTGAAGTGGTTTTTTCAAGACAGTCTAAGTTTGCATTTTTATAGCAATTTTCAAATTAATTTGGATTCTGTACATTCCTTATGCAAGCAACAGAAGAGTTAATTATAAAAAATATTTTTCTAGCTTTCACTAAAAACTTCACATGTTGCTGTGTAGATTCCTGTTATCTAATCTTCACATTATTACAAGCATCTTTTTCTAAATATATGTGGAAATATGTATCCAAGTAGTTTTATTCTTTAACCTCATACTGTAGGGAGATACTAAAGTCATTAGCTGCTTAAAAGATTTCTGAGAATTCTCCACTTTAATAAGCATGCCTTCTTCAAATGGAGAGTTGTGTTTCTTCCTGGGCCATCGTCCCACCAGCGACTTGCTAATACTTAACTGTTACAGGTCTAGGATATTTAATGCAATATTGCACAAAAATAACAAATGTGGTGATATTGCGTTCCCCAAAATATTGCACACCCTAATAAACTTATCTGGGGTCAGAGACAGAACAGCCACTAGATACAAAGGCTAGAAAATGGTGGCACTCACACCTTTAATCCTAGCACTCCAGAGGTAGAAATCCCTCTGGTTCTCTGTGAGTTCAAGGCCACATTGGAAACGGCCAGACAAGGTGACACATGCCTTTAATCCCAGAAAGCGAGCCTTTAATCCCAGGGAGTGGTGGTAGAAAGCAGAAAGCTATATAAGGCGTGAAGACCAGAAACTAGAAGCATTTGGCTGGTTAAGCTTCAGGCATTTGAGCAGCAGTTCAGCTGAGAGCCATTGGGATGAGGACACAGAAGCTTCCAGTCTGAGGAAACAAGACCAGCTGAGAAGTTGGCCAGGTGAGGTTAGCTGTGGCTTGTTCTGTCTCTTTGATCTTCCAGTGTTCACCCCAATACCTGGCTAAGGTTTGATTTTATTAATAAGAACTTTTAAGATTCATGCTACAAACAAAAGCCTACTTTTCTTTGTTTCCAGTGATTGAGGAATTCTGCATAATGGATAACTATGTTACCTACACTATTTATCTTTTATTAAATTGAAGAGATCCACTCTTTTTCCTACTTTCTGAATAATTTTAATATGATTGACAGTGTTTTGTTACATATTTTCATGCACTTATTGAAGTGCATGATTATTTTCCTTATTCTGATAATATGAAAAACTGCATTAAGTTTGAACATTAAAATGACCTTTAATTTCTGAAATAAACTCCATTTGTTCATGATTTACTATTAGGAATGGATTCAATTTCTGAACACTTCATAAAGTCTACATTCCTAAGAGTGCTAACTCGTGATTTTCTACTTGTAAAATCATTTTTTTATTTTTAGTAGAATTATTTCTTTTTTACAAAACAGTTAAGATGTTATTAACATTTTGCAATCTTCTGAGTTTATTTAAGATTAGTACCCACTAAAAGTTTAATGGAATTCACCAATGAATATATAAGGATATCTATGTATATAGATGCTTGTGCATATGTGTGTATATGTGTGTATTTGTGTATGTATGTGTTGTGGTGAGTTAGGATGTTTGTTGGGCAATGTGTATGTGTTAGTGTATGTTAGGTTGTGTGCATGGAAATGTATGTACTAGTTTGTGTGTTGTGTGTTTGTATTGAGGTGTGTGCATATTGAGCTGTATGTGTGTGAGTGTGAGTATGCGTTGTGGTACCTGTGTTGATGTGCATGAAAGTGGTACTATAGATTTCAATAACTTTCTCTTTTTTTTTTTTTTTGTTTTTTGAGACAGGGTTTCTCTGTGTAGCCTTGGTGCCTGTCCTGGAACTCACTCTGTAGATCAGGCTGGCCTTGAATTCACAGAGAACCTCCTGCCTCTGCCTCCTGCATACTGGGATTAGAGGTGTGCACCACCCGGCTCAATAAATTTCTTATCATGTTATTTTATAATTTTTTAGTGTCTATGGGACTTTCACTTCTAATGCTGGTCATTAGCCTTTGTTTTGTTTTTGTTTTTTCTTAATTCTTTAATAGTATCTTAGGGATTTGTCCAATTTTTTTGTTGATATTTTCTAAAGACTAATTTTGATTTTGTCCATTTTCTTTCTTATTTAGTTTTTTTCCCAGTTCTATATTTATTCATGTTGCTTAGGATTTGCTCTGCTCTTATCTCCTCTAGCTGTCAAAATGAATCAGAATGGGTGGATTTTAGGCAGCTCTTCTTGCTATAGGAGTTTAAAACTATGGATCATTTTCTGTACATTAGGATCCTGAATATCTCCCAAATGTGGTAAGGGCAGGGTTCCCAGCAGTGATGCTGCTGGGAGACCATCCGTCAAATATATTCAGACATTTTAGGGTAATTTGGAATGCCAGCCTCCTCTCTCTCTCTCTCTCTCTCTCTCTCTCTCTCTCTCTCTCTCTCTTTCTCTCTCCCTCTTTCTCCATCTTCCTTCTCTCTCCCCAGGAGGTGAACAGCTTCTCTTCCCTGCAATTCTGCTAGAATCTCTTTCTTTCCCCCTCCAACTCATCCCATGTAGCACCACCCAAATTCATATCTTCTTTAAGTATAATTGTGATATGTGTGTGTGCACCCATGTATATATAACCTATTAAATCCATTTAGATTTGCTTGTATAGTATGCACATATGCTCAAGGATGACCATTTGGAATTGGACAACCTATGTGAGAGCTTATCTGTGGAAGGGACTGATTTTCCCTCTCACAGGAGGCACTGATTACCTTTCATCCTTCTAGGGCTGGAACAATGCAGAACTTACTTCCCCTGTCTACACTGGAGTGTTAACTGGTGTTGTCATTATGCTGGTCTTATTCAGGCAAATGCATTGTTGAGATTTTATGTATACAGATTCCCTGTCCTATACAGAAGACACAGCAAACATCCACCTTTTCTGGCTCTTATGGTCTCAGAAAATACATGCCATGGGATTTCCATCATATTGAGAGTATTCAGGGCTAGTTGGTAAACTAACATATGATCTCCTGATGGATATATATGAACATTTGAAAAGTCAAAGGTGTTGTTCTTTATTGGTCTTTTCTTTTGTCTAGTTCAGTGGTTCTCAATCTTCCTAATGCTCATGTTGTGGTGACCTCCAACCATAAAATTATTTCATTTCCACTTCATAACTGTAATTTTGCTACTGTTATGATCATAATGTAAATATCTGATTCACAGTATATCTGATATCTGACCCCTGTAAAGGATCATTTGATCCCCCAAAGGGGTCATGACCCACAGAGTAAGAACCACAGTTCTAGTTATTGTGTCAAAGGTGAGAAAATGGTGTTAACTTTATCATCTGTAACTGAATGGTTGCCTACAGATCTCATGAATTGTGACTCTGTTTTATGAATTTAAAAGTTCTTATTAACACTGGATTAAATCCTTTTCCACTTATGTCTACAGATCACACATCAAACATTATGGCCACTAAATAGTTAATGAATAGAATATTAAACCTGTTACATTCTATGGACTTTCTGATTTCAAAACATGAAGAATGATTACTGAAAGTACTGTTGTTAGAAATATTCAGGCTTATATTAAAAGTTTAAACATAATTTTTAAGTGTAAAATGTGAATAGAACATTGATTTTCCTTATTAGAGCTTTTATGATCTTGTGAAATATTATTGTCAGGAATCATCTGAAAGTCAAAACAAGCAGATGTGATGTGATGTTCACATCTTAACGTATCTAAATTTTTGAAATAATAAGTAACATCAGTATCTCCCTCACATGTACCATTATGTTGAGTGAACTAGATATTTTAAAGGAAATTAGCAATAACAATATGACCACCCTATCTTTTCTTTCAGAGTGTTTGAGTCATTTGACTTTTGAGTAGGTAGGAACATTATCTACCAGAGACAGAGGAAGTTGAACATCTTAGTAGGTCGTCTACAAATCTTGACACATTTTTGGTGTCAGCAGAGTAGGAATACAAAGGGTAATTCTGATGTGTGTGGCTCATGAGAATCCTAGTTTCAATTATTCATTTATTATTATTAATTATCTAGCATGACAGACAATGATAACCAAAATCAAATTGTTATTTGCCTCAACCTTGTACTCCAGTTGTGAGGGGCTAGAGAAGGTGAGTATGAAGTCAAAAGTCATCATAACGAGAGTTGACCAAATGAGTCAGAGAGTAAGGGTTCTTGTAGCCCAGGCTGATGACCTGAGCTCTATTTCTGGCTCCAACATGGTGGGAAGAGAGAGTCAACTCTGGAAAGCTACCTTTTGAGCACCATACTTTCACCATGGCCACACACAAATGAATAAATGTAAAAAAATTAAATAATTAAAAAACCATCTTGCTGAACTTGCTTCTTTGATACATATGCAGTATAAAATGGCAGAATATGTTCAGGACCTTTCCAGAAGTTGTTGGAACTCCTATCCTAATCCAAAGCCATACTTCATTTTCTGTTTTTTATGAAACTCAAGTCAGCAACTCAAACAGCAATTTTTAAAATGAAACATTCTAACAAAATGTAATCTAATATAGGCCAATTCGATACATACTGAGGAAAGACTAAGGAAACATTAAACATCTTTGTTTTCTGTAATTATGACATTTCTACATGGGCAGAAAACTCCACATAGACAGTAAAACCAGTGCAATTTGTAACCTGCAGTAGCCTTAAATCTGTGTGGAGTGTTCTGACAGCATTTGTTGGTTTGTGTGGCCTACCAGCATGCACAATGTAAAGTGCATGTGTGAAGTCCCACAACGCAACACAAGTGAGCATTGCCAGAAACATCAGGGATTTGACAACTACTTAATTTCAATTAATTTTTGGTCACCACTAATTCTGAAACCTTTTGTTGTTGCTAATGTTATGTTCCTGCTCCTATTTGAATATGGTCCTTCTACAGAGTCATGTCCCATGACCCACAGTCAAAGAAGCTGGAGTCTTGAGGAAGCTGTAGACATGTATTTCACTGATAGAAAATTTGCTCACCACTTCCTGGTATCTGTCTCCTCCCTGATACCCATTTCCATCATTTATACTTTCTTGAGGATACTTTTCAGAACTATGCTCCAGGCTGGGATTGCCAGAGGGCCTTGTAAAACAACTGATCCCTGGTTCAGTCTCTCCCATCTACTAAATCCTGAGGGATGCTGCAAGATTTGGAATTCCCCCAAGCAATTGCTTGGTTCAGCAGAGTTGGAATTTGGAAAGAAATATGATTCCCAGTGTCTTCCAACTTGAGATTCAGGGAAGAGAAAAATAAAACAACAAAACAAAACAAAACAA
Organism: Peromyscus attwateri; assembly: GCA_902168425.1. Classification (NCBI taxonomy): domain Eukaryota; kingdom Metazoa; phylum Chordata; class Mammalia; order Rodentia; family Cricetidae; genus Peromyscus; species Peromyscus attwateri. The sequence goes on along the minus strand of CABHPP010129962.1, from coordinate 11,085 downwards.
AAAAACCAAAAAAAAAAAAAATAGAAGATACAAAATGCCAAAAAAAGTAAGTTATGAAATCATAAGGAACAAAATTCCTAGGAAGATTCCTAGTTTTTTTAAAAGAGAAACTTTGACAGTTAATATAGTCTATCTGAGAAGCTCTGTAGGAAATGTTTTAAATTTAAATACTTTAAAAATGCACAATAAAAAAATTATATCACACACTCCAACAGCACCCATTTCACCTGGATCTTACTAAAATGTCTTTAAAAATAAACAAACAAACAAATAAATAAATAAATAAATAAATAAATAAGCTTACTATTCAACTCATTACTTTTCACAATAAAAATAGCACTTAGAGGAGCCTCTTGTGTAGTTTTCAAACTTTTATACTCTCTCTACTAGTTTCAGTAAGATTACTCTGAAGTGTCCTGGTTAAGGAATCGGACTCACATGTAATTGACATACTGTCACCATGGGAACTGCCGGCTAAGCATTTAGTTATCCTGCAACTCAGTGCCTAACAACAACTACTATTTCTGAATGCCCCTCATCACTCCATCTGCTAAGGTGAGAGGAGGCCCCTGAAATAATAGATATGAGGGGCTGATCTTTACAGATGGGGAATTTACGATCTCAATCTCTGGGGGCTGGAGAGACGGCTCACTGGTGCTGCTCTTGAAGAGGACACAGATATGGTTTCAGCACACAAATGGCAGTTCACTACTATCTTTATCTCTAGTTCCAGGGAATCTGATTCCCTCTTCTGGTCTTGGGCACCAGGCATCTCTGTGGCACACATTTATATATGCAAGCAAAACATGGGAACACATAACAATAAGTAATCTTTTAAAATAAAATCTCATGATCATGTATTCACTTATGTGTTACCTAGTTGCAAAAAGATTGTTGAGCTGTGTGTAATTGGGATACGCCAATTTATATCCATCCCAAGAAGTATCTAATTTAAAGATTTGTTGCCATTTTATCTTTTTGGAAAAAAAAATAAGATTGTATCTGAGTGCCTCTATGACAAAGTGGGAATACCTAAAGTTTACTGTTCGACTAAATGATTCATGAATCATTGTATAAATTTGGGTATATTTAATTGCTAATGTTATCATCCATATATATACATATATGTATATATATTATATATATACATATAGAGAGGGCAGTTGGGAGAAGGAAATTGTGATTTCAAATCTCACTGGATGGAAAAATATTTTGTAGAACGGTTTAAATTATTTCCCTTTTATTAGGCAATGGAAAAAGTATATGAGTTCTTACCATATAGCTTTGCATGCATTTTTTTTCTTCAGTGTGGGGCCATGCTATGAGCATTTTTATTTTTCTTCCTTCTCTTTTTGGGAAGCATTTCAGACACACAAATAAACAAACCATCGTTCATTTTAACCTAATTACTTTAGATAAGTTTGTTTCCACAATTTTGCCACAGTGAACACTGTAATAAATGTCTTTGCCCGGAATCCTTTGTCTGTATCATTCATCATTTCATTAGGAGAGCTGCCTCAGCTGAGAGGGATGCTGGGGACCGTGGGGACAATCAAGGCTGCAATTGTCTGAGGGTCTCAAAGTCTGGTACAATGCTTTGCAGAAAAGTTGTATGAACTCAACTGCTCTCTAGCCGGTCCTGAGTGTGTCCACCATACTGCCCATGCTAACATAGAATAGTTAACATAGGATACTATTAATTACATCTTCTTTACATTCAAACTATGTTTTACCACCTCTCTCATTAATTATTTGTGATTCATCATAAATAAAACTAATTTTATAACTTCATGTATATTTATAAAAGACAGATGACAGTAGACTGCTCCGTTACTTCTTTGAATTTCAAAGACTGAATACAATTTTTCCAATTAAGAAATGCAAATGAAAGTCTTTTCTGCTTGGAAACAATCTAGATGCCCTTCAACTGAAGAATGGATAAATAAAATGTGGTACATATACACAATGGAGTACTACTCAGCAGAGAAAAACAATGACATCATGAGGTTTGCAGGCAAATGGATGGATCTAGAAAAAATCATCCTGAGTGAGGTAACCCAGACTCAGAAAGACAAACGTGGTATGTACTCACTCATAGGAGGACACTAGATGTAAAACAAAGATGACTAGACTGCTACTCACAACTCCAGGGAGGCTACCTAGAAAACAGGACCCTAAGAAAGACACAGAGATCACCCAATGACAGAGAAATGGAGGAGATCTTCATGAACAACCTGAACGTGAGTGGGGGTAATGAAGGGTAAGGTTCGAGGGAAAGAGAGCTTAGGGGAGCGGGAGATCCCAGCTGGATCAAGAATAGAGAGGGAGAACAAGGAATAAGTGTGGTGGTATTGTGTTCCCCAAAATATTGTGTACCTTAATAAACTTATCTGGGGTCAGAGACAGAACAGCCACAATATTAAACATAGAGGTTAGGCAGTGGTAGCACACGCCTTTAATCCTAGCATTCCAGAGACAGAAATCCCTCTGGATCTCTGTGAGTTCAAGGCCACATTGGAAATGGCCAAGCAAGGTGATACACGCCTTTAATCCCAGTAAACCAGCCTTTAATCCCAGGGAGTGGTGGTAGAGAGCAGAAAGGTATATAAGGCGTGAAGAAACTCGAGGCATTCTGGCCTGGTTAGGCATTTGGCCTGGAGAAGCATTTGGGCTGGCTAAGCATTCAGGCTTCTAGCAGCAGTTCAGCTGAGACCCATTCGGAGATGAAGACTCAGAGGCCTCCAGTCTGAGGAAACAAGACCAGCTGAGGATCCAGCGAGATTCATGCTACAAATAAGAGACCATGATAAATGAAGACCCCATGGGAATAGGAAGAAGCAAAGTGCTAGAGAGGTCCCCAGAAATCCACAAATATATCTCCACAATAGACTACTGGCAATGGTTGAGAGACAGCCCGAACTGACCTACTCTGGTGATAAGATGACCAAACACCCTAACTGTCGTGCTAGAACTCTCATCCAATGACTGATGGAAGCGGATGCAAAGATCCACGGCCAGGCCCCAGGTGGAGCTCCAGGAGTCCAATTAGCGAGAAAGAGGAGGGATTGTATGAGTGAGAATTGTTGAGACCAAGATTGGAAAAAGCACAGGGACAAATAGCCAAATTAATGGAAACACATGAACTATGAACCAATAGCTGAGGAGCCCCCAACTGGATCAGGCCCTCTGGATAAGTGAGACAGTTGATTGGCTTGAACTGTTTGGGAGGCACCCAGGCAGTGGGACCGGGACCTGTTCTTAGTGCATGTGCTGGCTGTTTGGAACCTGGGGCTTATGCAGGGACACTTGGCTCAGCCTGGGAGGAGGGGACTGGACCTGCCTGGACTGAATCTACCAATCTACCAGGTTGAACTGAATCCCCAGGGGAGTCTTTGCCCTGGAGGAGATGGGAATGGGGGATGGACTGGGGGAAGGGGGGGGGGGGGGGGGGGTGGCAGGAGTGGGGAGGACAGGGGAATCCGTGGCTGATATGTAAAATTAAATTATAAAATAATAATAATAAAAAGAAAGTCTTTTCTGTCATGTGATGTCCCTTTTCAAGGTGGAAGAGAAGGAAAGTGACATCTGTGGATATTTGCTCTGTATTCTTTGTCATTTGAGAGTTTTGTTGTTTTATTGACAAGAAAATGGATTTCAGAAACTTTAAGGATTTCCGTAACTGTTGGCAACAGTGTGATTCAACTGTAACTTTGCCTTGAAATTCTTGTTACAGAATTATAAATAAATAATTCTATTCTTATTTTGGTAATAAGAGATGGAAAATGTGGAGGTGATTGCCTTCTCAAAGCATCATCTTCTTAGAAATACAATAATGAAAAGAGAATCTAGTGGTGAATTCATTTCCTGAACTTTACCTAAAGTATTTGAGAATTTCATACATTTGTACCATTTCTGTACCTCCCTCTCATCCTCCAGCTCCTCTGTACTTCCCCCTACCCCGAGTTCAGGTCCTGTTGATCAACAATTATTTTTGGAGTTGAGGGGATAATATTTGGGAATTTGGGATATCATCACTGAAAAACTGGCTTTCTATCCCTCAGCAGCCATTAACTGGCTGTAGCTCTTCAATTGTGGACCTTTGATCTGAACCCTTATGTCTGAGTATAAAGCTTAGAGTAAACTTAGAAGCCAGAGAAGTAGAAAGGGATCTTTGGAGGAGGTATGTAGAAGGAACTCTAGAGAGTGGGACAGCAGGACACAGGGTCTTTGAAGGGGAAATGGGAAAGTGTGTATGTGTGGGGGTACTGCACTGGGAAGAGGGAAGGAGGGAGGGTAAAACAGGGAGAGCAAGTGTGGAGGAGGGGTAAATAACACTAAGGATGTTTGGAGAAAACTATAGGGAAACCCATCATTTTATAAACTTACTCAAAAATGCACACACACACACACACACACACACACACACACACAAAGTTGCTTTCCTGTTCAGCTCTTCAAATGATTATGAGTAGACACTAAAATAAATGGGCAATATTCAAAACCATTTGCCAAACCTCTTCGTCAAGCCAGCCAGGGCATTATTGTAAGCTAGAACTCAGCAGAGGTCAGGGCTCCCTTCTCTTGGCTGGTCCTGAACCCTGGGGTGATCCTTCTACATTGGGGGTTATGCTTGCTCATGCCAGGTTGTTCCTGCCTTGCTGATCTTAACCAGCCAAGATCCACACTGTTCTGATAAGACAAAGCCTTTCTTTTGTAGTTCGCTAAGTCAGTGTTACAGAATGTGTCTGCTAACACTCAGAAGCCCCACACCTGTCTATGTACAGAGCTTAGGATGCAGGATAGACAATTAAAAAAAACAAAAACTCTTCTTCTTCAGCTAAACTGTTACCAGTAATAGATCCAAAATTACTACTTTACCCAATTTCTTGGATGTCTTTGCCCCCCAGGCTAAAAGAATGCATTAAAGCACGGACCGAGGAACCCCAAAGAAGTGCTAAATTCAAGGTCCTGTGCTTGAAGAGAAGCGCTGTCTACTTAACTAAGGTGTCACTGCCTGGACCGCCAGGTGTTCCTTAGAAGTCACCCGTATGAGTATTGAGCCATCTAAGCCTCATGCAACTTGACAAGATAATGTGGCCATAGCAGCTCCGGGCAAAAAGATGTCTGAGGACTTGTTTATGCTTCAGCCCAGCCCAGAGTGCGGGCTTTGTTCCTAGAGCGGGGAGGACCCAGGCTACAAGCTGTTACTTGTGGAACGTTTATCTTGTGGTTAGTTGTTGTTAATTATTTAGATATACGGATCAGAAATGTGTTGAAGCTACCAGAGATTTCCAAGCTCTCTTCACCCCCAAAACACAGGTTAAAATATTTAGATACAATAGGATCGCCTTCAGAACTAGAGGCCTAGTGTGCAGTGGTCTCTTCACATTTGTTCTTTAATTATAAAGACACATGAATATACGAACATATCTAAGCTGGAGATAAAAGCATAGTCACACATACATTTGTGCATTTAAATAGTTTTCCGCTGGGATCTATAAGTGGATTAGTGTTGTTACTGAATAGGAATGGTGGTTTTCTTCCTGTTAGATAGCTCCTAGTGAGAAACACAGCATATAATATGACTTACCCACAATTCCCCTGTCTTAAAAACGCAAAAGAATAAAAATGATTTCACAACTGAGACAAAAGTGAGAGACAGGTCTGATGATTGGATTTTGCTATTTAAAAAAACATAAAGGTGTAGCCAGCACATTCCATTTCTCAAGAGAAGCCTGGCGAGCCCTCAACGCAGTAGATAGAATGCCCTTGGTGCACACCCCACAGGAAAGACGTACAGAGTCACTACTTTGTTATGAAATCAGAACAGACTGAATGTTTGCTCTCAAAAGCCTGGTGAAAAGACTTCAAATAAAACAAAAATAGAGTAATTTCATGTTTCACAACAAGAGGTGGACACATGCTGACAGAAGCTGTCAGGAGCCACTGGATTGACTGGTAGCCAAAGCCAAGGAGAAATCCAAACATCCGATGGCCCAGGTCTAAGAAAGACACTGGAATGCACACGATTTTGAGTAATTAGCAGGATTTAATACAGAGCAAAGAAAGTGGCTAAAACAATTATGATTTTAGCATCTTGTGTGATTCTCTGTGTTGTCATTGATGGTTTTTTGCAGTGCTCTTGCCCCAAAGGAAAAGTCACGACACGTGACAGAATCCACTAACAAGAGTTTTATCAAAACAAAGAGAAAGGGATAGATGTGATCAGGCCTGTGGAAGGACACGAGCGAGAAAGAGACCGGGAACATGGCGCCGCCTTATAAAGGCCAGGATGCACCTGTGCACACAGGCCCATGTGGCTATTCCACGCACGCACATAGATCACGTGGTCATGTCCGCATGGCTATGTGACCGCGGTAACCATGGGGCATGGTCACACAGGACGTATGACCTGGAAATTGCTAGGTGGAGATGACTAAGTGTCCTGCTGGGCATGCACAACCATGGGGCATGGTTGGAATTCCTATCAGTCATGGCTTGGGGGGTGGATTTGTTCTGTTCTCATGAGGTCACTTGATAGATCCAAATCCAAGATGACTTTTTAGGGTTGCTGAGTAGTTGAACTTGAAGATTTTGAGAAGTCCTCATAAGTCTAAGCCCTCCATGTCATTTGGGCTCTCAAAAGCAATAACTAGTTTCCAATAAAGGGCATTCTAGTAACTAGGGATTTCTCAATCCTCTGGGGTTATTTGCTTGCTAACATTCATATTCATAGAATAAGCAAAGGCATTGATTCTCTGGGAAGACACAATAATAACTGTATCTGAGATTTCTCTTTATACTAGTCTCAGAAGCAGGACAGGGCAAGAAGGGACAGAAAACTAGCAAAAAATATACCCTATGCTTGTCTGTAGCTTCCTAGGGGTCCCATGGAGACTGAAGCTAAAACTCATTTAGAGTTGGTCCAACTGTAAGGAATGCTGGGCACATATCAATTATCACCAGCCAGTCAGTTGCCAGCTGAGATCTGTTCCAGGCAGAAAAGGAGTGTTGGGGGTGGGTGGGGCTTCTGGAGACATAATTCAGTGTAATTCTTCAAAGAAAGGGGCCGCTTTGAGTTACTAACAGTCAGCCCTCAAAGATGAACCTAAGGAACAGAATTTCTAGGGAAAGGGCTTGGAAAAAGGAAGGGGTAAGGAAGCTTCCTGAAGAATGGTAACAGAGAAACTGCACACTCAGTAATACCCTTGTCACATAAATCCATGGGGCAAAGACATGTTTCCCTGAAAAAACCTTATGGAAAGCTATCTCATGATGTGTTTATTCCTCAAATACTAGCCTGTGATATCGTCTAGTCTAGAGCAATACAAAGTTTTATGTTTTGATATTTTCAATTCTGTCCTGTCTTAGGTAATGCAAATCATATACATCAATGATCCTCCCAAAAATGAACATTCAATTAATTATGTGGTAGAGTCATCAAATTGAAAAAATGATTTCAGAAAGTTGATAAAAAAAAAATATAACCACTAGGAGGGAGTAAAAATAAATACACTTTTCAAAAATCTGATAATGATTCATCTCAAGTCAAGTTCATATTGTACAAAGTGAGGACATCTTTCTAAAATGAAGCTCTAATAATAAAATTCAGCATGTTAATTGATCTAAGAGTATACATTGTAAGTGATGCCAATCCATGTATTCTGGTATCCAACTTTAATTCTGAACTACAATACAAGATTGCCAGGAGCTATATAAATCACATTGACTGTGGCAATGACTTCTCTTTAGCTTCACCCAAAGATCAAGAGCAACATAACCTTGAACCAGGAGTCAGCTACATTCCTTCTCAGATATTCCATTCATTTGTTGGGAACAGTCTTCACAAGCTACAAATTTCCATGGGTTTTTTTTTTGTTTGTTTGTTTTTTGTTTTTTGTGCAAAATCAATCCCTTTGTGCTTCATTTTGGTCTATGACACTTGGCCAGTGATCTAGTTCACAAATATGTAATCAGTATAGTATGTAAACAAGGATATTGAAAAAAAAAAACAATCTCATGCTTTCCAACAATTGTGGCTGAATTTAATACAATGATTGAAATATACAAATCTATTTGTTTATGTAAATTTACAAACATATAGACAAGTATGTGATGATGAGTATATTTTGACATTATTAAGCACTAAAGCTGTTTGGATTTTTTTTTTTCTTTCATTTTCTCATCTCTGAATTAAACTCTCATCATGCCCCAGTGCTGTGGGTCTCTAGAACCCACTTTGACTAGAATGTCTTTAGCTACAGATGTCGTTTTCTCTAGAGAATGCCACCATGTGATTACTTATTTAGATAATCATATTGGTGACTGTCTTAGTTAGGGTTTCTATTTCTGTGAAGAGACACCATGACCATGGCAACTCTTATAAAAAAAACAAAAACAACAACAACAAAAAAAACCATTTAATTGTGGTGGCTCACTTACAGTTTCAGAGGTTTAGTCCATTATCATCATGGTAGGACATGGCAGTATGCAGGCAGATGTGGTGCTGGAGAAGGACCTGAGAGTTAGTACATCTTGACCCATAGGCAACAGGAAGTGGTCACACTGAGCAAAGCTCAAGCAAAGGAGTCCTCCAAGCCTAAACCTGTCTCCACAGTGACACTCTTCCTCCAACAAAGTCACACCTACTCCAACAAAGCCACACCTCTTAATGGTCCCACTCCCTTTGGGGGCCAATTTCTTTCAAACCACCACAATAACTATTTTGTTCACTAAAGAAATTTCAGCATCAGTCAAAAATCAGTTTTCAAATAGACACCTGGCTATCAACTTTAAGGTAGGATGGATACAAAGGAAAATGAGAAACAACATGATCATGTGGTCAATTGGATTATTTGAGAACAGTGCAATTCTCAATATTTCTTTACAATATTCTGTGTATTATTATCTTTTTACTTAAGGATCTTAAAACATTTTAATTCCAGACATCCACTGTGAAATCAAAATTAAAAATAAATCTTCGGTTAACCGTGATTCCATTAGCATCGTGAAATGTACAATATTTCCAGAGTGAATTTTTGTTCTATCTTTCTATGAAGCTGATTAAAGCTTCCCACCCCTCTCCAGGTGTAGCAGAAGGTGTGTAATGACAAGCAAATGGACTCTTGGATGCCAATAACCTGTAGGTGTGCATGGAACAATGCATAGTATCACAAGGAAACTTGTGTTTATCTCATCAGTGGAAGGAACTAAGAATTGAAATGCGCAGGGATTATCATCCATGGGCATGTTCATTAGGAACCAGCATCACAAGGCTAGCATGAAAGGAAAAGGTACTCTGCTGAAGGCATTGATTCAACACCAAAGTAACTGATTCAATAATCTCTGGGTTTGTCAAAGAAGGAAATGGGACTAAACCTTACAAAAACTGTGCCCTCATTCTGCCAGTTCTAGAGGTCTCCTTTCTTTCTTTTTTAAACAAACATAATTATTTATTGAGGCTTTGGAAATTTCACATTATGCACCCCAATCCCACTCACTTTCCAGTCCCTCCATATCCTCCCCTCATCCCTATGCACCCTCAAATTAATTTTAAAAAATAAAACAAACAACCAAACAAAAATCTACCTCACTCCTCCATCTTTCCAACACCTCTTCATTCATCCTAGTGGCACTGGGAGCTGTGGTGTGTTTACACAATACACCCTTTTGTCCAATCAGCACCACCCACAAAATGTTCATTGCAATGAGTCATTGGTCCGGCTCAAGGCCTCTGGTTTCTGGTATACCATCTTCACTGGGTCCTCATCGAAACTCCTCTTGGATATTCTGTTGTTGTACTGAGTCATGGAGATCCTGTAGTCCCTTCGCACACTCCAGCAGGTCACAGATGGACAGCTTTTAGCCTGGGTCAACCCAAGACCCAGGTTGTTGGTCTTGGTGGTAGTTGAGCTGGTGTGGGCCATTAGGACCACACCCTCAGGTGAGGAGCAGAGCCAGCTCTCATAGGCTCATGCCATTAGGGCCAGCTCTCCCATGCCTGTGGTGAGTGGTCGAGTCATCTTTCCTGAACACTGGGGTCCGCTGTCAGCAGCACCAGCTCCCCTGCTGCAGTATCTAGCAAAGGGCAGGGCCCGCTATCCTGGGGCCAGTCAGGGACAGGGCCGGCTCAGCACAGCTCTCAGATTTCAACACGCATAGTTCCATAGACCCTGGTGGTAACACAAGACATAGACATTAGTCTGGATCCTCGCTGTTGTTGGGCTATGGACCCAGACGACCCACAGCAGCATCCTGGGCCTGGCCCCATATGACTGTGCAGGCCACTTGGGATGGCATGGTCCCTGTGGCAGTAAGGTCTTTGGACACCAACATAGCCACAGGAGGTAGCAATGGCATTGGCATTGCTTTTAATGATATCAGGAGCCATAGACATCAACACAGACCTTGGCTGTAGTAGGGCCACAGATCCAGACATGTCCCACAGCAGCATCCCTGGCCTAGATAACACCATGGCCCCAGTGACAGCACAGCTCTCAGCACCAGCGTGGCCACAGAATGCAGCCTAGAGCCTGAGTACATATGTGGCCTTCGTTGGTACTACAGGCCACAGGTCTCATTTCTTTGAGTTGCTTCTATTCAAGTGACACAATCACTCAGTGTCCTCCTCTCCTATCATTGTTGACACTAAGGAGCATACACTTCTTCTAAGAATTTTTTATAAATATCTATTTATTTGTTCATTTAGTGTGCCTGTGTGAGTGTTTGTGTGTGTGTGTGTGCACGCGCGTGCATGTGTGTGTGTGTGTGTGTGTGTGTGTGTGTGTGTGTGTACTGTGCCAGGGCAAGGCTTTAAAAGTGAGAGGATAGTTTCATATAGATTCCAGAAATCATCCTCAGATCATCAGGCTTGGCAGCAGGTGGAGTTACCTGCTGTGCCATTTTCCTGGCTCAGCACCAATGGTTTTAAAATCGAAACATCAACATATCCTGAAAAACTTTGAAGATAAGCTACATCTTGCAGTATCTAATATTCAGCCAAGATGCCATTTTTGTGTATACAGATGAGCAAGCACACCCATGTCATTAACATGCCCACTTTGTCTTTAACCAATTATAAAAAAG
>CABHPP010129961.1:0-38586 GCA_902168425.1 Peromyscus attwateri | reverse complement strand
TTTTTTTTTTTTTTTTTTTTTTTTTTTTGGTTTTTTGAGACAGGGTTTCTCTGTGTAGCTTTGCGCCTTTCCTGGAACTCGCTTGGGAGACCAGGCTGGCCTCGAACTCACAGAGATCCACCTGCCTCTGCCTCCCGAGTGCTGGGATTAAAGGCGTGCGCCACCACCGCCCGGCCTGACTTCTATTTTTAAGTTAACACATTTTAAAAATATATAGGTTGGTTGAATTTAGCAGTTTCCATAATCCAATGTCTCTCAGCAACTAATGATTTTTGTACATTAGCATTTTAAAAATTTTAAGGCAAAAAAACAAACCACACAATATCCAGATACTGTAGCAGAATCTTAACAGTTCTTATTAATAAAATCAAACCCGAGCCAGGTATTGGGGTGAAATGCTGGAAGGTCAGAGAAATAGAACAAGCCACAGCTATCTCACCTCGCCGGATCCTCAGCTGGTCTTGTTTCCTCAGACTGGAAGCCTCTATGTCCTCATATCCAAATGACTCTCAGCTGAACTGCTGCTAGAAGCCTGAAAGCTTAACCAGGCCAAATGCCTCTCCAGGGCAAATGCCTCTCCAGGGCAAATGCCTCTCCTGGGCAAATGCCTCTAGTTTCTGGTCCTCACGCCTTATATACCTTTCTGCTTTCTACCACCACTCCCTGGGATTGAAGGCTTGCTTTCTGGGATTAAAGGCGTTGGTCACCATGCTTGGGTGTATCCTTGAACACATGGATTTCTGCCTCTGGAATGCTAGGATTAAAGGCGTGGTGCTACCACTGCCTAACCTCATGTTTAACATTGTGGCTGTTCTGTCTCTGACCCCAGATAAGTTTATTAGCATACACAATATTTTGGGCAATACAATACCACCACAAGATACCCTGTGTATTTCCCATTTTTATGTGGCTTATTCTTTTTATATTACTTTATTCTTTCTTTAAAGACTGTATTATTTTCAAACTATTCATTTTTTTCTATGACTATATTTCTTTTCTTTATTTAGCATCTAAGCACATTTTTAAACATACTGTACTTTTTAGAGGTTCTTTTGTGTCTGGACCCTGCTTTACTGAGCATCTGCAGCATTCTCTGATGACACACAAATCTTTAACTTCCATGTTAGCCACAGTGCAACTCAGCCTAACACATGGCACTAGTGGCTGGCTCTGGCCCACAGGCAGCAGCCAGTAGCCATGCTTCTGTAGCTACCCTTCTGTATACAGCAGAGCACCCGCCTGCCTGAGAGGCTGCAGGACTAGGAAGCCACATTGGGCTTCTTGTCCAGAACTTTCTAAAGCTTTCTCAGACCCTATGTTTGGATATTCAAGCCCCATGTTGCATACCATGCATAGTTTTACTTTTTCGTCAGGACCTCCAACTCACAAATAATGACATGGAGACTTATGACTAATTTTGAAAGCTCAGCCTTAGCTTAGGCTTGTTCCACTAGCTCTTATAACAAATTAACCTGTTTCTATTAATCTATGTTCTGCCTCCCGGCTTTTTACTTTTCTTTTCTTTTGTATGTCTGACTCCCTCAGTGTCTCATTGGTGTCTCTACTTTTCCTCTTCCTAGAGTCCTCTCTGTCCCTGGAAGTTCTGCCTAACCTCTTCCTGTGTAGCTATTAGCCATTCAGTTCTTTATTAAACTAACCAGAAGGCACCTTGACAAAGACACATCTTCACACTGTAGACAAATATTCTGCAACACATGTGCTTTCATAGCATGACACATATGGACTGTGTGATGCCACACATTATATTGTAGGTATGACTATGCGAGCACGCCCACAATCTTCTTCTTAGTACTTTAACTTGATTCAAGGCACTGTGCTTTTTAGTGATTAGCTAACATTTCCTTGTGTCCCTAAACAGCAATTCAAATAGTCTCCTGATGGTCAAGCTCTCTCCAATGGTTTCATTGTCATAACCCGTAGTGCAACATTTTTGTGTCTTTGTGCAACTACTAACTCCAAGTTTAATCTTTTTAGTTGAAAACATTTAATATTTTTTTCTCAAATGTCTTTAGACAAGTTGCATGAACCTATGGCTTTAAATGATCACAGCTAAGATGAACATTCTTGTCTCAACATTTGAGAGCCATCAACTCATGACTAACTTCATTATTTCCTGTGTGCACACCAAGCTTTAGGCAGTCACCCACATAATTCTTGCCCTCATGGAGCTTAGATTTTAATTAGAAATATAAACCCTAAACAAATGGTCAGAATAAGCAAGTGATTCTATCTATATAAATATATACATATACATATATGTAAACACACACACACAAAATATTAGAAAGTGGTTCTCCCTTCAGCAAACAGCAAGGCAAACTAGCAGTGCAAGAAGGTGGAGGCTGTGGCTAGGGATGGTGGCCAAGGAGATCTTACTGGGATGTTGAGAACTGGGACGAGCCTGAAGCAGGAGTGGAATGTTCTCTGTTCCCTGGGAAACGGCACTTTGGGCAGCGGAAGCACAGGGTAAGTCCCTGAGTAGGAGCATCTCCAACATTACCAACAAAGAACAGAAAACCAGGAGGCTGGGGCAGTGGATTCTGGAAGAACATGGGAAGGGGAGTGATGAAGGTCTCAGGTTTCAGTGTTCAGTTCTTGTGAGCTTAGTAAGCCAGAAAAAGGACCTTGTTTTTTTTCCCCCTTGGGGACAGATATCAATACAGGGTATAGAGCAAAAGGCTGACATGACCTGTTCTACAATTTAGAACTGTGCAGAGGATAGGTGGGAAGGAAGGGTCAAGGAGAAAGCAATCCCATTGCACCATCCATTCTTCAGCAAATACCAATCTGATTTTAGCTCCTGGACCTCATGGCACAGTTCCAGCAAGCACATGGCCCCAGCTACATCACTACCAAACGCAAAGGAGTGTTCATCTCTGGCCTCCAGCAATGCTCAGAATATCTACCACACCTTCTTCTCAGTATCTCCTACTGGGACCCTCCCAGGATCTCCTCCATCTCAATCTAGTCCCATGCACTTCTCCCCTTTTTTTCTAATTGGCACTAAACATCATCTCTGTGTAGAAAGGTTGTATCTCAATGTGCAGCCCAAGCCAGAACTTCAGATGTTCTTAATGATTTTCAAATGTCTGAGTCTAGCAGCAGCCAGTTCTTGGAGCTGAACACCTGTCCAGCTGTTTGTGGCATCTCCATAGAAAGAGAAGTTCCTTCTGGTGTTCGGGTCCACTCCACATATTCATTCCTTGCCAGTATCCAACCCGGGAGTTTGTGTTGCACACATACTATCTGTTTTATCTCTTCTCCAAGTCTCTACCAGCTCTGCCTCCTAAGCGGCTATACTCTATTCCTGCCTTATACCACCTGACTCCTATCCAGTGGCTGTCATTTTTTTTCTCCCCCTCTACCTAAATATTTCCACAGTTTCCTATTGCTCTAAGATTGAAGGTCACAATCCTGTAAGTTTCTGCTTGCTGTAACATCAGTTGAATTTCCCAACATCATCAAATGCTTCTTTTCCTGTCAATCAGTGTCCACTGGCCTTGCAGACCTTTCTCCAGCCTCCCTTGGCAACCTCCCTGCTCTATGCTCTGTGTGCATTTCTCTTTATCCTTAAAAGCTTGAGTCTCCCCCCACCAGTTAACTTCCAGTCATCCTTCAGACTTGGAGTCTGGGTTAGATGTTTTCAGTTCTCACTGCCCTGGGGAAGTCTTCCCTTCCTTCATAGATCTTCATCTAGTGTGTAATGATTGCCGTGGTTTAGACTTGTATTGATTTACGCTCTTCTAGAACACAACAACCTTGCAAGCCACCTAGGCTGGCTGGTTTTATTCAGCATTATAGTCCCCGTACCTTGCACTGTTCTTAGCACTCAGTGGGTGATCACCAAATATTTGCTCATTGAATAAGTAAATCTCCATTTACAGACATACACATGATAGAGGTTGATAATGATTCTTTTACCGTTTATTAATAAACAAATCCCATGTACAAATATTAAAGGAAAAGGAAAAGCTGAGATAGATCCTGGCTACTGTGAAAACACTCCGCCTCCACCACTCACTTCCTGTCTTGAAACGGCCCTTGCTCCTTTCTGATCCACCTCTTCCCCCTTGTCCCATCCATCGATAATGTAATCCCAACCTCTTGGATTAAAACAGTCTTTCCAATTGGATGGTAGACCAGTGACAGAAATCCCATAACATTTCCCCTTTTTTTTCTGATTAAGAAGGAAAGGTTCTAACTCTAGCATAGTAAAATTATAGATAATAAGAACTATTATCAAGTACTGTCCAAATGGAGAGGCAAGGTAATAACCTTAACAAAAATGAAACTACAAACAAGAACAATTATCAAGTAAGAAATACATTCTCAATGTCCAGTCCATAAGTAATCGGCAAATTTATAGAGATTACTCCACTAACTGTCCTCTCCTGAAGAGTCCAAAGTTTTATACCTGATATACCTTCTGCCAAGATTCAGGAGCTCTGTAATGGTAACTGTCTAGTCTTAATCTTGTACACTGTGAAAATGTGTTGCTCTCATTGTTAGTAAAAAACTGATTGGCCAGTACCCAGGAAGGAAGTATAGGTGAGACAACCAAACTAAGGACTGAGAAGAAAGAGGGGTGGAGTCGGAGGAGATGCTAGCAGACCCAGAGGAAGCAGGATGTGTAGAAAATGAGGCAACAGGCCATGAGTCACGTGACAGAGGGTAGAGAAAAATACGGGCTAATTTAAAATGTAAGAGTTAGCTAGTAACATGCCTGAGCTATCAACCGAGCATTTATAATTAATAATAAGACACTCTTGTGGTTGTTTGGGAAGCAGCTGCTGAGATGGGAAAACTCCGCCTGTAAGAGAGGCTTCTCACAAATTCTTCCAAAATGTTGAGTGAGAGTAAGTAGCTGGTTTCACTTAGGGTACTTCAAAACTTTTTTCACTTTCTACATTTCATCATTTGAAAGTTTTATAGTTGCAGATTATCATTTTATGAAAATAATAATGTGATTTTTCAAAGAATATTAAATCAAGTAAATGCCACTTATTTAGGTACAATCAGTAGAAGCTGGTGGAAGAGTTGGGATATTGGGTGAAAGGGGAAGCATGTGTACTTCAATCTAAATCAAGAAAAGCACCACATTGATTTAGTGTATGTGGTAGATGAATGACAAATGTGCCCCCACAAGCTCATGAATTCGATTGGTCCTCAGCCAGTGGCTCTGTCTGAGGAGGGTTACAGAACATTCGTGATGTGGGTCTTCGGTGGAGGTAGCACACCACTAGATGTGGTCACTGGAAGTTTATAGCCTTGTCCTGCTTCCAGTTTGTTCTCTGCTTCCTGTGTGTGGTTGAGATGTGATCCCTTGGTTTCCCACTCTAGCCACCTGCTTTCCCTGACAAGATGAACTTTCCCTCCAGAACTGTAAGCCAAAATAAACTCTTCCTTATGTAACTTGGTTTTAGACATGATATTTATCACAGCCACAGGGAAAAAAAAGTAACACTGTGGGTTATCAGAAAAAAAGATATGAAGTTGTAGGGGGATGTGGGGGGTCACATATGGGGGTAGCCTGCTGGGAAAAATGAGGGGTGTGTATGATAGTATTTCATTCTGTGTATGTACGTATGGAATTATGAAATTGTCAAGAATAAAGAAAACAGCTTAAAAGTGAACAAGCACCAAAGTCTAGGTGTTTCCCTCAGTTCAAGTCTGTACCACTGACTCTGTTCAGAGCTGGTCCAAGAGAAAAACAAAGGTGACATGAGAAACGGCCACACTGTGTGCATCCAGCACTGAGAATGCTCACTGATCCCCTTTGTCTTGATACCCAGTGGTCACACACTCACACCTCTAATAGCTATGAATATAGCTGCACACATAAGGCCCCCGAACCAACCTCCTTGTTTCTTTATAAATCTTATGTTCTCAAGTCCCTTCTACAACACACATAAGTGCACTCATACTCACATGCCTGTAGGGTATATGACCAAATCCCTTGGACATTTGGTGTGTGACTCTTCCCATATGAGGGGTCTCAAGGATGTCACAGCCACAAGCACATCAATCCTTCATGGATGTTTCAAAGGGGCATCGACTGTAGCCCTTACCCTGGATCCCTAGAGACAGGTTTGTGGCATGCTCCTGGAGATATACTTGTTGTTTTTTAGTTAGAAAATAAATGACAATGTGTCTTCCCTTACCCTTTGTAATGATGCTATAGGGAGACAGGATGCTTAAGCCATGACTAAACCCTAGGAACCAAGATAAAGGAGGAGGATGCTGAGTGGAAGGAGAAGTGAGCTCAGTTCATGGCAACATCTCTGAGCTCCCATTCAGCAGTCAAAGCGCTCTGTAAAGATTCTTGCAGAGTGTGGCCTCAGGTCGTCTTTGTTCAGTCCTTTAGTTTTGAGGTCTTTCAGTTGTAGTCAAAGTTTCCCTTGTGAGGCTCAGTTTCCCCCAAACTGACCACATTTGACATGCTCTTAAGCATAGTTGTGTGCATTTCTAGATCACAAGTCTTTAGATGGTGACCCACCCCATGCTTTGCAGAGTTCCTGTAATGCAGAAGTATTGGACCAATGCAGAAATGGGTAGTTCCCATGCAGCTACAGGTATGTGGGAGAGAATGTGGTGGTCACTGGGACAGTGCATGTCCCTAAACAGCTAATTACCAATCTGCGTGTTGTGCAAGAGGATGCTTGATGGGGGTCTCCAGGAAGCAGAAAACAGCTGCAAAAGAGGATCTCATCCCTGGAATAAATCCCTGAGTGCAAGGACACCGGGTCCTTTTGGTCACCATTTGACAGGGAAAGGGAGAAACCAAAGGGGCTTGGATCACCAGAAGCTCCACAGAAATGAAAAGATGCGAAGCAAGAGAGCTCCCCAACAGACTTGTGACCTGGCTTGTGCAGACAGGAGACCTGGAGCCACTCCTCATGTCCGTCACTCTGTCACCGTCTTTCCAGAGCACTGTTGAGGGGGTCTAATCTCACTACTTAGCATGCACAAATCGGGAGGAACACCCACTGCCCTCGGGGCTGAAGCCACAGAGGAAGGAGAAGAAAACTACATCATTCTGTCACAGTCACCTGGAAGTGCTGTCCAAATCAGAGACTGAATACAGCATAAAGAACCAGGATCTCATAGGACCCTCAGAACAGTCAGGAAAGCTCACTACCACAGATGGGAAAGTGTAGATGTAACCAACTGTCTTATAAATAAGAAACACAGAACCAATGCAAAGAAGAAAGCCAAGAGGTCAGAGCTAAGAGCTAAAACCTTACCCTCCCTCCTGCAGTGGTCCTACCTCTCCGAAGGAGCCGGTACTGCCTGTGTTAAAGTCTTTATATAGTCTCTGTTCTGCCTTCTCATTGGTTGTAAACCCAACCACAGGACTGCCTCATCACGGCCTGTCTCTATAGACCTCCAGGTGTTCTATGTTTGGTATTGAGATTAAAGGCATGTTATCCAATGCTGGCTGTATCTCTGAACACACAGAGACTTACCTAACTCTGTCTACCAAGTGCTATGATCACAAGCGTACACCACCACTGCCCTGCTTTCCTATGGCTTGCTAATAGCTCTGACCCCCAGGCAACTTTATTTATTAACATACAAATAACATTTTGGTACAAAAGAAAATATCACCATAGGAAGGGATGGACATTGCGTCTCAGACCGGTGGCTTTTCTGTGAGTCTCCAGCTCAGTGTCAGAGTTAGACTGGCTCTCCTCCAGACAAGGCCAAGGGAACGCTCCTCAAGTTTTCTATCAAAACTTGGTTAGCTGGATAGAGTATCGTGTGTGGAATCTCAGCTCAGGGATTAAGAGGTAGGAGGACCGAAGATTGGAGGCTTGCATAGGCTATATACCTAGACCTCCTCTCAAAGCCAACCAACCAGCCAGTCATCCACCAACCGCTGGTTTATGTCTTGTTTACCCACCCCTCCCTATCCAAGCATTTAGAGCAGGGAATAAATCCCCCACTGGTAGCTATCACGTAGAATAAAGAAAAAAAAATGCAAGAGCCTTTACCAGGCCTGCGTTAAGTACCCATAGCTCTATGCACTTGAACCTTTGTTCCAGGGCTCCCCATCAGTGAAGGAAGTTAAGGTGGTGAATTCATGGGCTGCAGATTGCTGGTTGCAGGAATTTTCCTCCCATAAAATACAGCATACAAGGGTTATAAACACACAATACAGATTATCAGACTATAAAAAGGCGTAACAATACAATATGATTCATGGCTGGCATGGGCACAATATTTTGCTGGAAGATTAAAGACTATGTGACTTAAATAACTTTTATTGTAATGCTTTCAACAGATCTCCTAACAGGGAAAACAAACGGATTCTGCCGAGTGATATGACTGGTGAGTAGTAACCAATAAAATTCCCCTGAGCGCCGTTCATCTTCCCAGTCTAGCTAAGATGGCTCCACTTTGAAGATTGTTTCAAAACCAGACCAGCCATTGCTGGGCTTCCTGATGATATACCATTCTCCTAGGATGTGCTAACATTTGGGTAAATATAACACGTGTCCTTAAAATAATGTCGCTGATTATGCGTGATCGTTATCCCCGTCCCTCCTACCAGTCTCTTACACAGGCTTTCGTAGACTTAGCCCAAGAATTAATTAGCGATAATCTGGTCCCCAAATAAATAACCTTTGTCTTTACATCGTGCCTTGGGCCTCGCTGGGAACAATATGTAGCTCAGATCACAGGAGTGGTCTGTGCGTGACCAAAGGGTGACCCCTCTCATCTCAGTACATCTACAATTCAAATGTGGCTGTGAGGACTCCAGTCATCGATCTGTTCCTGCCGTCTCGCTAGCACTGAGTAGGAGATGGGGCTTTCAGCAACTGTCCCCCAAAGAGGCTCTGTAGCAGTGACAAGTGGGAATCCTGATGTCTTTCCTCCTTAGGGCTGCTGCAGAGGCTCTGGCAGAGCACTCCATCAGAATAGAGATGCTCCAGTCTGCAAAGTGGTACCCTGTCTGCTTCAGTCCTCCCATTGGCTGAGCTGCTGTGCAGGGCAACTGCTTGGTTCCTGAGATTTGTTGGCAGCCTCCTGCTCTTTGTTCTTCCGAACGTGAAAATGGTGTAAATAGCGGCATCTGCATCTGTCCCTGCTGCTCTGACCGCCAGCCAGACTCATGTTCCCCTCACCCTCCCTGTTGAGTTGTCCACATGCTGCATACAGAGCAGACTGCAGGGTGGGGTGCAGCATGGAGACCCCCCAGAAACGCTGGGGAAACTGGTGGACACTTCCCTCACAGCAGTCCTGGGAACTTACAATTCTGATGAAATTGAACATTCCCTTTATCGTGTTGTGGATGCTTATGGGACTCATGGAGTGATGTGGACGAGACATAGGTCTGCCTCCCCCAGCTACTGAAAAGGAACTCACGCCTTCTGCCTTAACAGCTGCTGTCCCCTAGACTGAATTCTGAGCCTGGAATTTCTTACAAGAGAATGGTTCCCTGTCGTCAGTCCCCTGACCGCACTGGAAGAACCCTGGCAAATGCATGACTCAAGGAACTACACCCTTGACTGCAGCCAGGGGCAGAGCTCTGTTTTGTCCACATCTTTGTGCATAGCTACATGCAATGCCCATGCTCCTTGGTTATTATTATTTCCTGCTGTAGCTCTAGTTTCCTTGAGCTGACAAAAGAAAAAACCCTTGCTTCTGCTATGTTAAAAACAAAAACAAAAGGAAACATACCCTGGGCTTGAGCTGCGGATGTGACTCAGTTGGTGGAGTGCTTACCTCGCATGGCTGAAGCTCTGGGTTCCACCCCCAGCACTGCATAAATGTCTGTCTTTCTAATACATCAGCCCAAAGACATGCTTCCTTCTCAGGAACAGCCTGTGATTTTAAAAATACACAGCTGCAACTTCTCAGGGCATTTGGAGATTCTAGACCCTGGGGAGAATGTGCCCAGAATGGCCATCCTATCCCACAGCTGTCAGCAACTGACCCTGACAAAGATCTGACATGTTCTAGGACCTGGGTAAGCAGAGTTGTCCCCCCAGCCGGCAGTGAGTGATTGATTCCACAGTTTCAATGAGTCAAAACAGGCTGATGGATTTTTTAACCTATAGAATTATGAGTTTTGCCATCTAAGCAAACGGATGTCAGTCTTTGTGACCAAGACTTCATAAGGGTTACACATTAGACAGGATACAAAAAATAATCGGGTTTCATCAGTACCCAAGCAGACAGGGAAATGCTGGTGAATAGGCCTGGGTAAATGAGCAGAAAGAAACCCTATAAGGTTTCCAGCACAGGTACCTCCACCTTCCCAGAGATCTGTTCTACTCCCTTCTCCCTGTGTTTATATAAGAAGTAAAGAAGTTTATATAAGACTGCTGAAGAAACAGAAACCAAGCAATCTGCTTGGAACTGGCCCAGACTAGCTGAGCTGCCTAGAAGAGACACTCTCTGACCTACCAAGAGTCTGCAAGTGTCACTCAGGGAGCCCTACAGTTCCAGCTTTCATGAGCAACACCCATGTTAGCGTGGGCTTTCAGTGATGTAGCTACCATCGGTTATTCCCTGCTCCTGTGAGCAATCACAATAACCTTGCTGGTTCACCAAGTCCAACTTCGGGGGAGTCCTTCCTTTGGTCCGGCACTGCTTCCTTTATATCCGTGGGCAAGGCTGGTTGTTTAGAATGCCTGTGCCACCACCATTGCCATAGTGATCAGAATCATTTCACTTTACCACCTCCATGCTTTAAATCTGCTTTCCTTGAAGAAGGAAGTGGAGGGTGGTGTCCAGTGAGCACATCTGGGGTTTGCTTTCATGGGTAAACACACTTAACTAGCAGTTACATTTTGAGTCAATGGATGTTGGGAAACAAGAATTTCCAGCATATGCGCTTCTTTCCTCTCATCCTGGTTTGCCACTCATTTCTGTTTCACTGTTTCTGTCCTCTGTTTTGTATTCCCTGTCACCTATTCCACGGCCTTCTCGGTGTGCACCACACAGGACACAGACACTGAACACACACAGCTCCAGATCCAAGTGTTTCAAAGTGAGAGAAATGTGTGTTCAGCACACAGTGTGACAGTGTTCAGCACACAGTGTGACAGCTCCATGTGGCTTCTATATTCAGCTGGGGACAACTAGGGGGAACTGCTTAGCTCTCTCTGAGTATGGAGTGGGTCATTAGCACTTGATGCTGGTTCTGGGGTCTTGGACATGTGGCAGGGGGGTAGGACAGGGTAATGGGATGCCAAGAAACCCCTCCTATGAGGTAAGTGGATCCATAACATCACCGTGGCTGAAGACAGGCTGAAAATACAGGGCTGAGAAGGCACAGATGGCAAGGCCAGAGGGTCTTTGAACCTACTGAGAGGTAGACCTCTATAGCAACTTGGAGGATCATGTGCTTACTCCATACTCTGTTCAGTGGGGTCTCGTTAATATCTGAAGGTATAATGTCTGTTATGGACAGGTCCCTAGACAAGGGCCAATGCAAACCATTGATAAGACAATGCTGAGTTGACCCTTTGCCACAGTAGGAGGAGACATCATCTTGCAAAGCTTCATGTCTAGAGGAAAAAAACAAGATCTGAATTTTTTGATAACCAGAAATTTGATTAAGGTTAATCTTTCAGCAGAGAAACTTGGTAACAATGAGTAAGGATCCTACCCAACAGCCATAAGCTGGTGGGGATGGCAAGGTGAGGAATCCAGAAGACCTCAGACTCTAATTGCTGCATGTATATTGCCAAGTTGTTGGATCTCTAAGAAGGCTACTGAAAGGAAGAAGCATGCAGTTTGCCTGGGTTGAGCAGTCTTCTAAAATGAGACAGTTAAATGTACAGTCACATTCCCTGTAAACAGAAGATGCAGCTTAGTCAGTGTCGAGAGTGAATGGGGGTGGATGGAGAGTTAACTTCCCCTGTCAACTTAACTAGATTTTTGAATCACCCGGGAGACACAGCACAAGGTGAGAATGAGAAGGTGTTTCCAGAGAGGTGTAAGAGTGAAGGGAGAGCCACCCTGGTATGTGGCTGACACCATTCCATGGACTAGGAACCCAGACTGAGAGAAAAAGAGAAAATGAACCACGCACTGACGTTCATCTCTCTGTGCTTCCTGACTGCAGGTGCAGTGTGGCCAGCAACCCTGTACACCACTGCCATGCTTCCCCTGCCACAGTGGACCAGACCCTCAAACTGTGAGCCAAAACACACCCTTCCTTCCTAAACTTGTTTTCAGTCGGGTATTTGGTTGTAGTGGCGAGAAAAGTAACTACTACAGAAAGCCTGAGTTCTCATGTCCGTGAAAGGTCACGTCTGTATCTATTGTCAACCTGTCTGTTGTAGCTGTATTGTCTCGGTCTATCCGCTAACAGTTTCTGAGATTTTCAGCGCACAGGACAATTCTGAGGAAACTGCAACTGACCAGTCCTAACTCTTGCGCAGAGGCAGCTGCTCTTTAAAATGCATACGATACCAAAAGCAATTAAGTTATATTATTTATAAAGCCATTAATGGCTTTATTTATGTTTTGAGAGCCAAGGAATGCAAAAAAAATGTTTCATTTGTGGCTGGGAACTAAATGAAAATCACACGCGGGATGACATCGTGCGGACCATTTACAGTAGCAATCATTTGGAAGGAAAATGAAAACATCAGCTTCCCTGGATGTCTCTAAATACACAGCTGGAGGAGGGTCTAGAGAGGAGTCCACATTTTTCACTTTTCATCGTTCTGCTTTATATCTCATAAATACAGTCTTAGGAAAGAAAAAGGAGAGCATTACTACAAATCATTTAAGTCAGAATCCAGTTAGATAGAAAAATCTGCAGAAAGCCAGTCTGCGGTAGACTGATTAATGATATGCTTCCTTACGCATTTGATTTTGTTGAATTTTGTCATACTTTACTCAACCAGGTAGTTATCAAGTGTAGAAAATTAAGCACGGAGACCTCAAAGCCTGACATGGTACCCAAGTAGCTTCAGATATCGTACGGCACAAATGCTGATATGTTAAACACGTTTTCCGAGTCAGACGGTCGTGCAGCGAAGCCTACATCTGCCTGGTGCACCTTGAGAGAGGGGAACAGCCTCAGAGGTTGTCAGCTAATTC
Source organism: Peromyscus attwateri (assembly GCA_902168425.1). Taxonomy (NCBI): domain Eukaryota; kingdom Metazoa; phylum Chordata; class Mammalia; order Rodentia; family Cricetidae; genus Peromyscus; species Peromyscus attwateri. The sequence continues at coordinate 25,500 of CABHPP010129961.1, read as the reverse complement.
TCCTGTCCCCTCAGGATTGCTTTGTTAAAGGGGCGTGGCAATACAACAAGTACATTGCCTTGATTTTTGTCCCTGGAGAGTCATAGGAGACCAGGTGAAAACAGAGACCTAGGGAAGAGCAGGATCCTCTTAGCCTGTAGCTCTGGACTCCAAGGAACGGGGTAAGAGACTGAAAACAGTCCAACCTTGAAGGCCAAGGGCTGTTGGCAAATTTAGAGACTCTGTATTCTTATTGCTCCTCTATTGGTTACTTTTCTCGTTGCTATGACTAAGAACTAGCAAAGGCACCTCAAAGAGGGAAGGGGTCATCATGGCTCACAGTTCAAGGGTACAGTCCGTCTTCACAGGAAAGTCTTGGCAACATGAGCATGATGCAGCTGGTCACATTGCATCCGTAGTCAGGAAGCAGAGAGAGATGTTCAGCTTACTTTCTCCTTTTCATGTAGTCTCAGACCCCAGTCCATTGATGATACTGCCCACTTTCAGGGAAGGTCCCCATCTTCTGCTATTGTTTGTGAGAACACCAGCATAGACACACCCAGAAGTGTGTTTCCATGGTGATTCTTAATTTAACCAAGTTGATAACAAATATTAACCATCCAAGCACCTGGGTGTTTGATCTGGTATTGGGTGACAATTATCCTTCCTCATCTTTCTGGTATCTCTCTCTGGGAAAGGCAAAAGTCAGCTAACCAATGATTTAATACAGTTAAGATTCCTCTACCTCCATGCTCTATTATGTTTAAGACATCTCCATTTTCCCTGCACCGTGGCTTATGCAAAGCTACTCTCATGGAGCTTCAGCTTGAGATAGTTTCTGTTGTTCTAATGCTGTTCAAGGAGCCATCTCAGACCCAGAGGTGGAGAAAGAGATGGGATGCACCTCACAGCTTCAGTGGAGAGAAGCCTGCCCTAGTGTTCAGGTGAACAGTAAGCTTCCTCCACGTAGAAGCACAGGCTGTGGTTTCTCAGCTCAGGTATAGTAGCCACGGGGGAATGATGGCATAGAGGGAGAAAGAACCCAGATTTGCTGGCTGTCACCTTCACAACTTTGAAGGGACTTCCTACGGATGACATTCCAAGGGCTGCAAGGGTGATTTTCACATGAAGTAAGCTTTAGGTGGCAGGCAGCTCCTCCAGCTATTGGGATGACGCTGAAATCCTTTCAGAAGCTCTGAAGGGAGGGAGGTTAGCTCCAGAAGTGAGAAAGGAAGCAGGGGGAGCACCTGACACATGTAAGACACTATAGATATTATTAATGCACCTGACAGTCCAACAAAGAACCACAAAAGAAAACGCTGTTCGCCCATCTCAGCCCAACGCCAGGGATCCCAACACAACAAACACATTCAGGGGCTGAGACTCCCTGTGAGAGTGTGTGCTGGGAACACAGAGAGCTCTGCCTGGTCCTGGGGTGCTTTGCTGCCCTGCTCTTACTCAGCAAGCTGGCCTCTAGGACAAAAGAGCCTGCAGATCAAGCCCCAAACAACATGTCCAGAAGATGTGTGTCCTGCTGGGTTTAGAGTCCTTCCCCCCGCCCCACCCCCACACACACACTGCCCCGGGAACTAGAGACTTTCTGTGGATACACAAGTGTAAACTGGCTGGCTCCAGCAAGCTCAGCTGTGGCTCCTCACATCTGCTGTAGACATACAGACGGCTCTAGATTCACTCTACAGATGAGGCTGCCAGCTCAGACTTTTCTGAGTATGTAGGAGGACTCTAGGGACCAGAAGGACCCACACTCCTTTTTTTGCATTCTCTTCTGTATTCTAGGTTAGATTTAGATTCAACAGCTGAGGGTATGCTGGCTCAGAGAAATGGCCCATGTTCTATCACCATCCCTCTTTCTTTTCTTTTCCTTTTTTTTTTTAAAGATAGGGAACAAAGTACCCAGGGCAGGCTTCAAACACTGTTCCTCCTACCTTCAGCTCCTGAGTACTGAGATGACAAGTGTGTGTCATCCAGCTGGGTTTATGCGATGTTGGCTATCAAGCCCAGGGCCTGTACAGGGTAGGGAAGCACTCTGTCCTTTGAGGTAGATCGCTAACCCATCACCATCACTCTTGCTGGCTATTTTAGACCAGTAACTATGTGCCTAGCACCTAGGCAGTCTCATCAAATAATCATAGAAGCCGTGTAGAAATCAGTATTATGATCTCTACTCCCCAGGTCATGTCTGTGAGACGTGAGCACATGAATGACGGAACACCTCAATGGGACAGAGCTGGGACTTCTCAGGGTGGCCTGGAGCTACAACCTTCCCTTGGCGTTCCATGTTTCTGTTTCTCTTCTTTTCACAGCCTTATTCAAGAAAGGAGGGCTGCACTCAACGTCCATGCCGCTGTGAGGTGAAACTACCACTTGGGAAGGGAGCAAGAGGCCCCCAAGTCCCATGGAGCTGAGTGGCCCAGCAAAGTGCCTGCAGAAAAGAGAAAGAACATGGCGCTAGCTGCCTTCCCCAGTGCTGGGGCCTGACTGAAGCTGCTTACCTCAGTCACCACAAGGCAGTAGGTGTTGCCTCCAAGTCATGCATAAGAAGCCAAGATGCAGGGAGACTGGGCAACTCTCCAGCCTGAACATTCCATTCTAGCGGGATTTAACTAAAGATTATGTGGGTTTTTGCTGTTTGTTTCTCTGTTTTTGCCATATTCACAATCCTTCTTCTTCTTGAGTCCCAGGTCCCCTGTACACCCTGTGGTCTTCAGTGTGACTTCTCCGGCTGTACCTCCAGGACTGGCCAGCAGGAAGACACACCTGGACAGACACAGCTGAGACCGGCTCCACAGTCCAGCTGCACAGCCCAGGTTCAGCCAGCTCCATGCTGAGATCCTTGAAAGGTGTGAACCTTGAAAGCTGGGCCAGTCAGCCAGCATCCTGTTTTCCCTGACTTGGATGGGTGGAGTCTAGACCTTCAAGGGACAGTGTGTAAGCTAGCTTCTCCGACTAGAATGGGGGTTCCCAGCTCTCCACTTGTGGGCTCCCAGGGCCACACACAGGCTGCAGTGAGGACAACTCAGCCATCCCTAAGGGCATGACCATATTAATGGTGAGTGTTCACTGGGTCAGGGCAGAAGTCTTGCCTGAAGGGTCCAAAACTTACAGGCATGTGATGGTCTGGACCTCCCGTTGACTTCTCTGCTCAAGCTATGTATGGCTGGAGTGCTTGTCCATCCCGACATCCAGGCCAGCTCATTCCATGTGGAGCCAGTTCACTCTGGACCTGCTTATAGGAGGCACCTGGGCTCTGACTGAAGGGTTTGGTCAGAAGAAGGAAGAGCTTGGAGCAGAGCAGACCAAGAAACTGGGTCATGTGTAATCCAGCAGGTGTGTTGACTGTTGCTCTCTGCCAAACACTTGTCTATCTCCTGTCAGAAGTCTCTTCCTGCTGCCACCAAGTGTGACCTACCCTTGTCAACAAGGAGACAGTCCCTTCCTCCTCTTCTTCCTTCACAATTTCACACACGTACACAATGTATTGTGATCACATTCACCACCCCCCATTACCTTGCATTCTCCCAGTTCATGGTGACCCCCTTCTACCTTATTAATGCCCTTCTTACTTCCATGGTGTTTTTCCTTTGGAGGTGGGCACACTGAGATAAATTAGGAATTGCAGCATGAATCTTAAAAGGTCTTATTAATAAATCAAACCCAGGGCCAGGTATTGGGTTGAACGCTGAAAGATCAGAGAAACAGAACAAGCCACAGCCACCTCACCTCGCCAATTCCTCAGCTGATCCTGTTTCCTCAGACTGGAAGCCTCTGAGTCCTCATCCAAATGGATCTCAGCTGAACTGCTGCTCAAAAGCCTAAAAGCTTAACCTGCCTAGTTCCTGATTTTCACACCTTATATACCTTTCTGCTTCCTGCCATCACTTCCTGGGATTAAAGGGCGTGTGTCACCATGCCCGGCTGTTTCCAGTGTGGCTTTAAACTCACAGAGATCCAGACAGATCTCTGCCTTTGGAATGCTTGGATTAAAGGTGTGTGTGCCACCATTTTCTGGCCTCTGTATCTAGTGGGTATTCTGTTCTCTGACCCCAGATATGTAGCATGAATCTTAAAAGTCTTATTAATAAAATCAAACCTGAGCCGGGTATTGGGGTGAACACTGGAAGGTCAGAGACACAGAATAAGCCACAGCTATCTCACCTCGCTGGATCCTCAGATGGTCTTGCTTCCTCAGACTGGAGGCCTCTGAGTCTTCATCCAGAATGGGTCTCAGCTGAACTGCTGCTAGAAGCCTGAAAGCTTAACCAGGCCAAATACCTAACCAGGCCAAAATGCTTCTCCAGGCCAAATGCCTCTAGTTTCTGGTCCTCACGCCTTATAAACCTTTCTGCTTTCTACCACCACTCCCTGGGATTGAAAGCTTGCTTTCTGGGATTAAAGGCGTGACTCACCATGCTTGGGTGTATCCTTGAACACATGGATTTCTGCCTCTGGAATGCTAGGATTAAAGGCGTGTGCTACCACTGCCTAACCTTTGTTTAATATTGTGGCTGTTCTGTCTCTGACCCCAGATAAGTTTATTAAGGTACACAATATTTTGGGGAATACAATACCACCACACAGATAAGTTTATTAGAGTGCACAATATATTGGGGAACAAAATATCACCATAAGGGATGCTAGTGTGAGCATTAGTCGCATATTATTTACCAGAACATAAGCAACTTACCAGTGCTACATCCCTGAAGAATATGATTTTCACTTCCCCAGCAACCATAAATGGCTAGCAGCCCCTAGGGAGGTGTCAGTCCTTGAGGGTCCTTTTCCATCCAAAATGAAATGTTGAAAGACCCAATCTTATAGGGAGATGACTACCTTTCAACCTTGCTTGCTAAAGACATCCAGGAACTCTCAGAGCTTCACTGGGTCCTCCTGGTCTGTCTCAGCATTTTCTCGGATAAAGCGAACATTCCCTGAGCAGTTATTATATGTCACACATTCTTCTGTGCTTGTTGATTTCATCCTAACAACTCCGTGAAGTCCACATTGCTCTTCTCCATCTTCTTTTACAACTTGGCAAATAGAAGCACAGCAGATAAGGAACCCAAGCAGTAGAAATACAAATGTCAGAACTGAGAGCAGAGCCTGGGCGTGCACCTGTCTCTACCGAAAATAATAGAAGCAGAATGCTGCAAGACTAGACTGTGTTTATGGGGGAAGGAAACGGCGTAGGGACAGCCATGCACCATTGGTGTCATTTCTGTATTTGGTATGTGGGAGGTAGAAGGCTATGTCCTGTCCCTGTACAAATTGTCTCTTTCTCGTCACTCACTATCTAGACCCGTAGAACTCAAGTCCCTGGTCAAGGACAGTTGTCAGCCAGCTAGGCTACGAGGAGAGGTCACAGAGATGAGCTGCAGGAAGCAGAATGTGGAAGGGTACCAGAGTTTTCATCCATCACTGTCCTGGAGGAGACAGGCTTGACATAACAAAGCTCTGTGTTTGGGGCCATGTCTACGATGCTAACCAACAACTCACTGCTGCCAAACACACAGGAAACCATACACATCTCATCCATCAGTTGCCTAGGGCTGACATAAGGAATGGCCATGTCTGATAGCTTACACACATGCCCAAACTTCTGATATCAAGATATGATGCTGTCATCTACAAAGGTTACGCTAGAGAACAGCTCATTGGAGTTACGAAGCAGACAAACAAACAAATACCCCCGTGTCTTAAGTAAGTTTAAAATTTTGTGACAAACCATAATCATTGTTTTACTTGGCCATACACAAATGTAGTCAGCCTGTGGGCTGCAGGTTGAACATGTGTGAGCTGAAATAGATCCTTGTACAGTTCTGGAAGCCTCGTCATAACTCAAGGTTGGACGTGTCTGTAAGATGTTTACTGAGACTCAACTTATGAATCAGATCACAGCTGAGGCTCTTGGGGCATGGGAAGTTTCAGAGATACTGTTAAATTTAGCATAGCCTTCCTGGCTTTTTGAGCTCTGTACCAGAGGATACAAGAGAGAAAAACAATGTAGCTCACGGTTAGACATATGGACAATGGGAGAGAAGAGCTCACAGAAGGCTGGATTCCCTTCTATTGGTGACCTCAAAGCCTTTCTCCTAGGAGATAGTCCAAGGGCAGGGAGGCAGTAAGTTCCACTGACCCTCCTCTCCTCCTTTCTGGGACAATATTCCTGGGCCACCCGTGTGTGATCTTGCTGCAGTAAGGCTGCATCCAGCCTCCAGGGTAGGAGCCACAGCAACTATGTTGAGGATGAAGGCTGCATCAAGAGTCACATTTGTCAAGCATAAACTTGAACAGTAAGAAAGAAAAGGTAATAACGTGCATGTAAGCAGCCATATTCTCGCAGATCCTATTTCATGCCTAAATATACATTGTATTTCATTAAAAAAATAAAACAACTCAATTTATTTCAATTAACTCATGAATAAAAAAACATCACACAGCTAGTTTAAGGAAGCCACGCCAACACTTGCCTACTCCCAAACTTTGTGCATCCCAGTGAACTTCTATACAGTTAGGGGGTTAGGGTTTTACACTTACCCTATCAATTACATTTTTATTTACTTTTTTCACCACACAGGGAAAAAATAAAAACTATGAGAGGGTTGAAACTAGAAAAAAAAAGTAGCTTCATGTCTTCCTGTATGACACATGTGTCCATTTGTCTGAATTCAGTTGAAAAACCTGTCCGTTTGTCTCCTGCGGCCTCAAACGCATCCATGAGGGGGGCTTTGGCAGTCCTTTAGTGTGATTTCCACTGTCTACACACCAGAGACCCATGCAAAGACAAGTGAGACAGTCAAAGGGCCCAGAGAGCCTGAGGGAAATGGTGCCCACTGACTGTGAGCTTGTTAGTCATGGAAACTCTACAAGGCACTCCCTTCCTTCACCCAAAAGTGTCTTCCGGCACAAGTAACAATATTGTAATTTTTATGAGGAGAAACATAAATGGTTCACTAAAACTCCAAGTTTTGTAAAGAGAAATTTAATTCCAGTTTTGTGGAAATTAATATTTTTTTCTCTAAGTATACATCTATGAATAACATTATTTGTTTTAATATTCTTTCTGTCCTAAATTCATCCAAAAGTTACAAGAAATAACTTTGGGGCCAGTGTTGTTAACTAACAGAAGTGAAAATGTAACAGAAATTGTCCATTACTGGAACTTCAAATTGAATTGGGTGTTCTCACACCTGGAAGCCAACATCTGGGATGCTAGGGTATTCATCCTTTTGGGCTAAGCCCCTGTGCTCAAGTGGTCTCAGGATGTGCCCCTTTCCAGTACTCACCTCTTTGTTGCTATCATCCCTGCTCTCTTGATCTCCCCATTCATTCCCCCTCCCCCTGGAAAACCTCAGCATCTACCTATACAGATCATGTAGCCTACCATTAAAGTAGAATCTTCCACATTACAGGCTGAGTGTCTCTTATCCAAATTGCTTAGAAGCAGACATATTTGGGATTTGAGGTGTGTTTTTGAAGGTTGGACCAAAGTCCAAACCATGGAATTCCTCTGTGCTCCATGTCCATCTCATACCCGTGGTCTGAAGGCGTCATGGGTGCAACACCTTTACTACCTCCGCTTCGTAACTGCGCCCGGCCACACACGGTCAGACAGGGACATCGTCCCTTGTGGTTTGCCACTGCTCACAAAGTTCATTTTGGAGCATTTTTGATGTGGGATTTGAGGATTTCGATGTGGGATTAAGGATGCCCTCCTGAGCCATTGGTTCACAGTTCATGTGTTTCCATTCGTTTGGCCACTCGTCCCTGTATTCCATCCATCCCTGGTCCCAACAACTCTTGCTCACATAAACCCTCCTCCTTCTCGCCGATTGGACTCCCGGAGCTCCACCTGGGGCCTGACCGTGGATATCTGCATCCAGTTATCTCAGTCACTGGATGGGGTTTCTAGCACAATTAGGGTGTTTGGCCATCCTATCACCAGGGTAGGTCAGTTCGGGCTATTTCTCGACCATTGCCAGCAGTCTATTGTGGGGGCATCTTTGTGGATTTCTGTGGGCCTCTCTAGCACTTTGCTTCTTCCTATTCTCATGTGGTCTTCATTTGCCATGAACATTCCTTGTGTTCCCTGTCTGTTCTTGATCCAGTTGGGATCTCCCGCTCCTCCAAGTTCTTTTTCCCTCACCCCTCGCCCCTCATTACCCACACTCACGTCCGGCCCTCTGAATGGGTGAGACAGTTGATTAGCTTGATCTGTCTGGGAGACATCCAGGCATTTGGACCAGGTCCTGTGCTCAGTGCATGATTGGCTGTATTTGAAACCCAGGGCTTAGCAGGGTTGCTTGGCTCGGCCTGGGAAGAGGGGACTAGACCTGCCTGGACTGAGTCCACCAGGTCGATCTCAATCCTCGGGGGAGTCTTTGCCCTGGAGGAAAGGAAATAGGGGGTGGGGGGGGGCGGGGGGGGGGGGAAGAGGGGGGTATATGGCGGATATGTAAAATTGAATTATATTGTTGAAAAAAAAAAAAAAAAAAAAAAAAAAAAAAAAAGGATGCCCTCCTGTACTCCTCTGAAGTCTCACAGCACTTGGAAACTCAGAATTCCAATATCCATGTATTTTTGCAAGTAGAGGGACATCTTGAAGCTTGTTCTTTCAGAATTCCAGCCAAACACTTGGTGAGTGTTCCATTACGCTCACGGTATGTTATAGATGTCTCACTCAATGTATTCCCAAAATGATCCCTTCGAGTGCCCTGAGGGTCCATTTTTCCACCCACAAGTGCTGCTCTCCACTGAAAGCCCTGCCTTGCCTTCAAAATCCCTGCTGCGTGTTGCGTTCTTTCCAAATGCATATCTCATGCTGCCTCATGATTCTGTTGACCAGAATCCTGAAATCAGGTGTTGGTCAGTCTCCATCCTTCCCTGAAGACAACCGTCTTTTCACTCTGTCTCTAAATCGTGTTCCCCTTGGGTGTGATTGACTCCCAGTTTTCATCTGCTGTAAGGACACCAGTCATTGAACTTACCTCTGCCCCATGTCTTCATCTTAGCAACGCCTCTTCAAAGGCCGTCTCCAAATACAGACACACTCAGTGCACAGAGCCACATTGACATGCTGAAGCATGTGATACCCTCATCTGCAGTCTCGTAGACACACTCAGTGACATGTTGAAGAATTTGGTGTCCTTATTTGCCCTCTTTTTCAATGCCTCCTTCCAAGATCCGGTGTCACAGCCCCAGAGGAGGCACACCTTGGCTTTAGTTAGTAACCATCCCAGCAGTTCTTCCCCTCTTTTTAACATTCTCATTTCTCCCTTCCCTTCCCTTTCCTTTTTTTCTCTTCTCCTTCTTTCTTTTCTTCATCCCTTTCTGCATTCCCACCTTTCTTCTTTCCTGTGACCCAAGCGGTTTCACTAGGGTGGCTTCTAGGAACATCAGCAATGAATGATTTACAGGAACCTGGGCAAGTTACCGGTGACTGAAACACTAACGAAAACCACCGCCTCCACCACTGACTACCAAGGGGTGAGGCCTCAGGGTTCCTCTCTGCTTTCAATGGAATTTTGGTGGGGCCAGTCTTGAGCAGGTGTGGTGCAGGTACTCACAGCAGCTTAGATTGCTTTCTTAATATCTGTTGCCAGCCCCAGACCTGTGAACCTATGTACCAGGGTCTGCCCAAGAGGAAGACTCGCCCCATCTGGCACCCAACACATAAAGGCCAAGATCTGTAATAACAAATGACAGTCATCCGTGGAAAGGTCTGAAGAGGGATCATTTCAGCCTCCTTTTTAATTTTCTTTTTTCCCTTCCTGGGAAGGATCATACAGAATCAACCCACTAAAAAAAGAACTGTCGTAAAAATCTCACACCATTGACTTGTAAATGGAATTGAATCTGTAGCGTCTACGTAATGATACCATCAGAAAGGGAAGAGCTACCCCATTCATATAACAGATGAGATCTGAAATGACTGCCATGGCAGATGAACACCCCAGAGGTATTTTGCTTTATAATACTCACTGCGTTTATGTCTCCAGTTTCTCTAATTTTAGTTATTTTTTTTCCCCAGGTCTCAAGACAAGAGCAGAAAGACTCTTTTTTTCTACCCTAACAAATCACCCCATACAGAAGTCAATAATATAAATACTTACGTTTCTGGGGTCAGCGCTGGGGCTTTATTAAAACTGATTTTTCAAAGTGTGTTTTCTGCTCTTCCTGCAGCTACAGGGGAGCCCAGCCATCCTCAGCTCCCCGACTCCGAGTGTGCACTGTGTTTGGCATGGCTCTCGGGCAGGAAAGCTGACACTGGATGCTGTCAGCTGGCTTCCTAGGATCAATCTCATCTCAGGTCACAGGCAAATGCTCCTTCCATTCCTTCCAGACGCTTCTCCAGTCCTCTATTGGCCCCTCCATGGCTGCTACCTCTTTTCTGCCTCCGCTGGGTCTAATGATTAGTGACTGCTTAATAAACGGTAGATTCTCTGTGAGGGACTCACACTCCTGCCTGAAGCCAAAACGACATGTTAGGAAAGCGCAAGGCAGACAGCAGCGTGAATAACCCATGCTGCCTCCAGCTGCCAGGACAGTCACCCACGGGGATGAGCAGGGTTTGTCCCGACACCTTTACCCCAGGCCTCCTGAAACTCGCAGTGGCTGTCCGGACCTAAGGCTCCTGGCTTTCCTTCAGAAGTGCTCTGAGGCCTCCAGTCCAAGACCTGATCGTGCGACCTGGGCCTGTGTCACACAAAGGCCTAGTGCTCGCCCTTCCTGCCTCCCCCACTCCTCCTCATCCGTTATTGGTGTTAGCACAATTTACAAGCTGGAGGGTCCTGGTTAAACTGTGTGCTTTGGACTTATTAAATATGGCTGGCCTCGGGGCCAGGCCTCCTTCCCAGTACAAAGAGGCAGCACTCTAATTGAAGGGAACACAAGCCACTGCAGTGAATGAAGATCTACACAGACACCAGGATTTCCCTTTTGGAACCAAGGCCAGCGGGCAATCAATTCTCACCTTACCCAATGACCAATCCAGAAAAAAGGAAAGATGTCTGTGGGTACAAGAGAAGTGTGCTCACAAAGACAGAAACCCAGAGCACAGCACAGCCAGAAGGTCTTGGTCTTCAGGAGAAAGCGTGACTATGGGGAAGGAGACTAAGATAAGTGGATGACAGACTGCAAGACAGCCTGGCCACAGAACATAATCACAAGCACCCCCACACAGGCATGCACACACAAACACACATGGGCACATGCACACATATGGCATATGCCTGAATGCACACAAAGGCACATGTGTGCACTCACATGTGCATACATGCATGCATATTCTCTCAAATGCACATAAACACATGTGCACACTCATTTACACATGCACACAATGCCTCCAAGTATTTTGCTCACTTGTATAATTTTAAAAGGTTTTAGAGGAAAATGTGTATGTGTGTATTGTGTATGTGTGTGTGTGTGTGTGTATCCATACATCTGTAAGTATATGCACATGTACACACATATGGATATGTATGCACACACACACATAGATGATAGATAGATAGATAGATAGATAGATTAGATGGTAGATAGACAGACACACATATGGACCACTCCATCCTGCAAACTTTGCTTTTTAAATATATAGCAATATATAAAGCAACACATGTACATGTTTTCTTGTGTAACATTTGAAAACACAAAAAAAATATAAAACTATAAAAAACACTGAACGCTATCCACAATTCCTCCTCCCAGAAATAATTATTGTCTTATTCTTACCACTGAAATCTTACCACTGGAGGCAGACATGAGTGATTTTTGGGATGCCGGATTGTTCTCCACTCACTGCTGTGTGCTTAGGTCTTCAATACAGAATCGGCTGTCTTTGAAAGCATGATTTCCAGCAGCGACAAAATACTTTTAATGACTCTGCCATAATTTATTTTTCCATTCCTCTAGTTTAAGATATTCATATGGTTTCTAGTTTTCTGTCGTAAGTCATGCGATGATGATGACTACCCCATACATAAACCTTTGAGCGAATGTCTGGTCACTTCTCTTAGATGCATTCCTAGGTATGGAATTATTGAGTTAAGAGGAATGGACCTTCTTAAAGCCAAATTCTTTTGTTGTAAATATGCCCTCCCTGTTCCCACAGGCAAAGTCATCTCCTGGCTCCCTCCACAGCATGGAGTCTCATCCTCACAGAATAGAGTGCCATTCTTATAGACCAGAAACACCTTTCTTAGAGGAGAAAAGTGGCGTGTGTGTGTGTGTGTGTGTGTGTGTGTGTGTGCCTGTGTGTCCGAATTGTGAAGGTATACATGTTAGTGTGGTTGGGTGTACTTGTGCATGAAGGTGTGTGAGCATGTGTGTGTGTGCAGGAAGAGCAGAGGTCAATGTTGGATGTCTTCTTTCTTTGCTTTTCACCCTTTATTTTTCTGAGCCAAGATCTCTCAAGGAACCCAAAGCTCCCGCACTCGGCTAGGCTGGACAATGGTCTCCAGGGATCCGCCTGTGTCAGCGCCCCTCCCCGACCCCAGTTCTGGAATTGCAGATGCACACTGCAGCACTCAGCTGGGAAGCTGGAGGTCTGGGATCTCATGCTTATGCAGCATGCACGTTACTGACTGAACCATTTTTCTAGGCCCCCAAATACTATTTTTAAATTTAATTTGGCACAAAAGGAGTTGAATGCCTTTGTGTTCAACTTTAGTTTCTCATACAAATTGTATGCTACTGTCTTTAAAAGCAGGGCATTAGTATTCTTTATGGATTTTGAGGGGTTTTGCATCAAGGTAAATGAATATCTCATTGTCCTGAAATCTGCATTTCTTGTAGTTTTAAAGTTGTCTTACAATATTGTATGTGACATTTGTTGATGTTTTAAGTATTAATATCATTCTTATAGCATTAAATCTATTATTCAATTCATTTTTGTTTTCTCTATTTCATTTATTGTTTGGAATAACCTTACTAGTTAGAGGTAATTTTATATATAAACAACAAAGAATTCTCTAATTTTATTCTTAGTGTATCAAATTTTTTAAAATTAATTTTAGCTTGTGAGAGTTATCTTGCCTTTTACTTCTCTCTCAAAATACCACCTTAAAGTGAGTCAAGCAACCCACTCTTTCCACCGTGGCTTAAGTGCTTCCTACACTGCATTCAAAAAAATCTCCAGAGTCCCAGACCCAGAATCGTTTTCTGGGCAAAAAACCCGTTCAGACATTCTTGTGTAAGTAAAAATATTTTAGATATTTGTCTTATGCAATTTATAATATTTATATAACATATATAGTCTACATAGTATGTAAATATAATAGCCTCATAACGTCTGAGAGGTCACTTCCCATCATAATTTACTCATGTTTTTAAATCACTTTTGTAAGAAGGTGCTGACATTGCAGAACTTCAGTTTCTTACTATGGAAAGCACAAATTGATCATCTGAGACAACTATTAGCTACTTTTCTGTTGGGGTGGTTAAACATCGCGACGAAAAGTGACTGAGGGATGAAAGGTTTGTTTTGGCTTATAGGTCCAACCTGAGTGTCCACAGTGGCAAGGCAGGCCTAGCAGCAGGCAGCTGGTGCACGAATCTGAGAGACCACATCTTCAGCCACAAACAAGAAGCAGAGAGAGTCAACCGGAAGTGAGGCAGGACTCCTAAGGCCCACCCCCAGTGACGTACATCCTCCATCAAGGCTCCACCTCTTAAAGGCCCCATAACCTCCCCAAACACTGATACCAACTAAGGACCAAGTGTTCAAATACGCTAGCCTATGGGGAACAGTTCTCATCTAAACCACCGTACTCCACTTCACAGAACCCACAGGTTCATGACCATATCCTGGATGTGCTTGGCCCAACTTCGAAAGTCCCCATAGTCTTCCTCAGTCTCAGACTGTTTGAAAGTTCAGAGTCTCTTCTGAGACTCAAGTCAACCTCTCAACTATGACACTGCCCTCTCGTAAAATAAGTCAAAAATGAAAAACAAATTATGTAATTCCAATAAATAATGGGATGGACTATGCATCTCCATTCTAAAATGACAGAGTGGGAACATGGTAAAGAAATACTAGACCAAGATAACATCGAAACCAGGCGGGGCAGAAACCAAATCCTGTAACTCCATGCTGGAACTTCAGTTTCAAAGAGATAGCTCATCCCCTCCGATTTTGCTACCTATAACCTCTCTCTCTCTCTCTCTCTCTCTCTCTCTCTCTCTCTCTCTCTCTCGCTGACTCCACTCCTTGTATGCAGCTTTTTTGGCAGGTGCCTCATGGCCCAAGTTCAATGTCCTGGGGAACCAGGTCTGAAAGCCGGGTTCTACTTTCACAACTTCACCCAGGGACCTCTCAGGGCCTTTTTCTCATGGTGACTTCTGCACTGTCACACATTGCCTGGCCTCAGCAGCTCTCTGGAAACATGGATGAAGAATGCACCACCTCCTCATTCTCTCATTTTTGATGCCTCCAATGTCAAGACCATGTGGGTGACACCGACAGCCGTGTCTGCCAGTGTGAGGTGGGCCCTGGTCTCCTTTGATCACAGCCTCAGCAGTTCTTACATGTTGAAGTAATTGCTTTCTGAGAGCAACCAAGCCTTTGGGCTTTCTCCTTTCACAAGCTGGAGGCTCAGCTGGGTATGGTATTGTCCTGAGGTCATCCTTTCTGTTTGTCATACAGAACAGGAGACCTCTCCTTAATGCCGCTCAACTCCTTAACAATTATAACCTCTCTTTCAGCCCTTTCCTGGACTGTAACATTAAGTCATTTTTCACTAGACAGATGTATGGATTCAACATTGTGCTGTCTTGACATTCCCTCCACCAAAGAAATTAGTTCATTACTTTTTAACCTACCCTCAGGTAAGTTCTTAGGACAAGTACAGAAAGCAACCAGATTCTTTCCCAAAATATCACATGAATGGCATCTAGCCCAGCTGATGTAGAAGTCCTTGCTTCTGCCTGGAACCTCATGAGCTGGATCTGCACTGTCTCCACTAATCTCAGCATCACTGTCTTCTAGGCTCCTCTTCCAACAGCTCCTTAAGCTCTGCTTATAGCAGTCAACCAACCTTTTTAGTCCAAAGTTCCAAAGTCTTCCACAATCTTCCAATGGTCTGTCTGGTTTGTCACAGTGATAGCCTCACTCTAGATATCAGCTTCTTTATCAGTTAATTGTCTGTTGCTATAAATACCATGATCAAATATGGCCTATGGCGGAGAAAGTCTATTTTGGCTTTCAGCTCCAAAGGCTGAGCCCATAATGTTGGAGGAAGCACGGACAAAAGCAGGCAGATGCAGTAGGATGTCGATAGGTCAGTTGCATTTTCAAATGCAAGCATGAAGCAGAGGGAGCAAACTGGAAGTGGGGTGAGGTTATACACTCCCAATGCTCATGCCCAGAGATGCATTTTCTCCAGGAAGGCTGAGCCATCTCCCCAGACAGCACCACAAACTGGGGGCCAAATGTTCAGATAACTGAGCCTCTGGGGGATAGTTCTCATTCAAACCACAACACTCCACAAGTCTACACACAGATATCTGCCCAAGAGAAGTACAGTTATCCACTGACATACATTTACATAGGAGACATATTTGCAGGAGAATGACTCATAATTACAGCAAATGGAAACAACTCAAATGTCTTTCGAACCATGGTAGATGAACAAGATGCAGAGTCCCAAGCAATGGAAAATTACTCAGCAATGTAAAGTAATGATTCCTGAAACATGCTACACGGTGAGTGTGCCCTGAAGGTGTAATACCAAGCCACAAAGGGTCACATGTCCTGTTATTCCATTTGTGTGATATGTTCACGCTAAGGAGACCTATTGGAATAGGAAGTAGATTATGGTTGCCAGGTGACGACGTCATGACAGGGACAGAAAATCGGAGTGGTATTCCTTTTCACTTTGATGAAATATTCCAGAGCTAGATTCTGGTGGCCATTGCACAGTTTTGTAAATAAGCTAAAATAAATCATTGAAGTGCACACTTAAAATGAGAGGATTTTATGGAATATAAATCATCCTAAATTAAGCAATTGAAGATCAGCTTCATAGCTTAATCTTTATGATTATTATAGGATCTTTGGGGTTTTTTTTTGTAGTTTCTCAGAAAATTCAGTCACTAACTTACCAGAATTTAAGAAAAATAGTTAAACTTATCATGATGACTTGGTATCTAGAAATATAACTACATTTTACTTCATTAAACATAAAACACAGGTGTGTTTGTGTGTGTGTGTGTGTGTGTGTGTGTGTGTGTGTGTGTGTACCTACATGTATGTTCAGGTGCACCTGAATGTGTGTGTGCATGAATGTGGAGGTCAGAGGCTCACATCAAATACCTATTTCAATGGCTCGCCACATCCTTTTTGGAGACAACGTCTCTTATGAACCTGGAGCTAGTTGATTTGGCTAGACGGGATGGCCCATGAGCTCTAGGAAGCGCCTGCCCACCTGTCCCTCAGTCCTGAGATTACAGATGTATGCCGTGCCCAGCTTCTGGCTGGGAATCTAAACTCACATCCACATGTGTGTGTGGCACACATGTTACCATCTCCCCAGCACGCTTTCATGTCGTAAAACTTCTTAGTATTGCTAGGTAAAGTAATAGTCACTGTTTTTTCACTTAAAGTTTTAAGAAGAGAGTTACTTGCTTCTTTTGACAGGTGCCATAGATCATTGCCAAAAATGTTTCAAGTTATTACTTTTATCACGAGAGAGAACACTACTTTGTATTTAACCTCTGACTTTATAAAAATTTATGTAGCCACTTAAGTTTTTAATGTTAAGAAAATTTAAAGATTCTTTTAGGACTGTACACAAAACCTGTAGAGAATTCAAAAAAACACTGGGTATATGTCCAAGACTTTTTTTCTTCCTCTTCACTGGCTAGAACTTAGAACTTTCAGCATAAATTAGAAGAACATTTGTACTAACAAATACAATTGTTTTATTCCTGAGTTTAATGAGGGTTTTCCTTGTGTTTCTTGTTTTCATGAGAGTGTTCTTATGTTAAATATGAGATTAGTTTTGTCTTTTATTAATTTTAAAAGACTAACCCTTGATTTGAAATAACTATGGATTCACAAGAAGTTGCAAATACTGCAGATAAATACCCTAGGGGCTGCACAATATGAAAACCAGGAAACTAGCATTGGTTCGAGGTGTGCCTAGCATCTTGTAAGTGTAAATACCTAGTAACTTACACTTAACTTAGTGTAAGTTAGTTTAACCACCATTGTTAACAGCTGAGCTACAGTGACCACCTGTTCCCAATCACATTTGACCCAGCCCTCATCAGACATGACCCCAATACCCATTGAACAGTTTGTCTGCCCCATCATTAATTTCAAGAGTGCTGTATAAATGGTATGATCGATTAAGATTGTCCTTGTGGTGTGTGTGTGTGTGTGTGTGTGTGTGTGTGTATCTGTGTGTATGTGTGTCTGTGTCTGTGTGTGTCTATGTGTCTGCGTTCCTATGTATGTGTTTCTGTGTGTGTCTGTGTGTATCTGTGTGTGTATGTGTCTGTGTTTCTATGTGTCTCTGTCTATATATCTGTTTGTATCTGTGTGTTTGTGTGTCTGTGTATCCGTGTGTGTGTGTCCCTATGTGTGTATCTTTCTCTCTGTGTATGTGTCTATGTGTTTGTGTTCCTATGTATATGTGTGTGTCTGTGTGTCTGTATATCTGTGTATGTGTCTGTGCATTTGTGTTCCTATGTGTGTGTGTGTGTGTGTGTGTGTGTGTTTCTGTGTGTCTGTGTTCCTATGTGTGTGTGTGTGTGTTTCTGTGTGTGGATCTGTGTATAGTGTAAGTTTCCGTTCCTTGGGACAAATGCTCAGAAGTGTGATTGCCAGGGCACATGGCAATTCTGAGATCAGCATTTCTAAGAAGCAGCCTAGCCCCTGAAGAGCAGGTCTTGCATTTCCACAGCAGCATTTTGCAGGAAGCTGGTGCATCTGCCCCCTTGCAGCATCTGTATTGTGGGTCCACCCCATTTCAGCTGTTTCAGGAAGTGTTTAGTGACTCCTCACTCAGGTCTTCCCTGTCATTCTCCCATTGGTTGTGATGCTGGAGATCTTCCTGTGTGTTCCCCTGACATCAGACGCTTTTCCCAGCCACCATCTGCGCCTGTCTCCCGCTCACTTCCTGATTCTATTATTTGGTATTTTGTATTGAAGTATGAAATGTCTTCTATTGAAGTATGAAATGTGAATATGAATATCAGATATGACTGCAAATATTTCCCCCAAGTCTGTAGTTGCCTTTGACCCTTCATGGGATCTTTTCCAGAGAAGACATTGTTGATGTTGATGAAGTCCAAGATTGTTTTCTCCTGTTATAAGTCTGTTTTCCCTGTCTCATCTAAGAACGCTCCATCAGATTCTTATTCTGGAGGTTTAGAACTCGGTTTGTGAATATTTTATAGTCTCTTGCTTTTTCCTTAAGTGAGTTGGACTTGGCATGAGGAGGGTGCTCTGCCTGTGGTCTTCCTGTTGACTGATAGCCGCTTGTGCCGTGATCTCTGCTGAAATCTTCCTCCATTGAATTGTTTTAAATCGTCATCTTTGTCATAAGCCAGCTGCATGGCATGCACGGACTTTGTGCAGAGTGATGTGTTCTTGTTAATTAACCTCGTTTCTGCTGTTCTCGTTACCTTGCCTTTCGATTTACACTGCAGAACCATCTATATCTACAAGCCATTCAAGACCAATTTGTGCTGTACAGATATTCTCGGGTGTGTTGGCTTTTCTCTTTATAACTCATTGGCTACAAAGATAGCAAGGCCAAGGAAGACAGAGGAGGAAAAAGGAAGTGGACAGACGTGAGAGAGAGCTTCAGGAATGGAGAGACAGTGGTGGGGAATGGTAGGAGGGAGATTCTCACAGCTTGGCTCGGAAGCACATTTTCCCACCACAGGGAGCTTGTCCTTCTCGTCCTGGTGAATGTCCAGGCATGTGCTGGTTGATGAAGGATAAAGTCTCAGTCTTTTGACCTTGACCCAGCTGAACTCCCCACTTCCCATTATATTAGCTTTGTGTCATGGGCATCAAAAGTGTGTTTTGTTTTGTTTTGTTTTGTTTTGTTTTGTTTTTCATTTTTGTTGCCAAGGTCAATCCAGAAAGACAAAGAATGAGCAGTGCAGCAGGATGAGGTGGACTTAAATAAGATCTCACAGACAGATAGTAGAGTTCCTGCTCTGAAGACCACCAAAGACACCAAGAGGGAAGTTCAAAACCAAAATTCACTGAAATGAGGAGGACACAAAACCTCATAGACAAGATCCTTCCTATTCAAAAGACCATCCCAGACACTTATGGTGGAATGTTGAGGCCAATGCTTGGGGATTAGGGTGGGGGTAGAGGGGTTTAAAAACCCTGATTATCACAGGAACAGACATTGGAAGACCTTCCATAAATATAATTCAATCCAAAAGTCTCTTTCAAGGTTAATGAATACCAGCAAAAGTTATAAATTAGATGTTTTCAAAATGTAAACTTGACCGCTTCTAATCAGGCTAAAAGAGCTGTTTCCCTTTCTTATGAAAATGCATGCTGAGGTGATCTGAAGCTCTGGATAATTTGAGCATCTCAGATTGCACAATGTGCTCATCCTACTTGCCTAAATATTCAGAAAGAACCTCCCCCCCCCCCCCCACACACACACACTAACCTCCTGGTACTCTGTTAATAATCTCTGCACTGGTGTAAGATGACCTAACTCACAGAACAATGGCCTTCGCTCATGTCAAAACTGACTGTGTTGATGTCCTGTTTGGACAGAAAGTGAACCACTAGTAAGCACAGAGTCTGTGTGAGAGCCATGCTGTCCTCAATGACTTCAATCGGGCGCACAGGGAGCAGCTTTCTGAAACCCCTCACCCTCTGGATTCCCCTTGGGGAAAGCTCCTTCCCTTTGCTGATGACTTTGCCCCAGCCTTTGCCCGACACCCTGTTCTGAAGGTAGACAGAACTTCAGGGGTCAGGGAACTATCCTTGGAGTTCAGAATGAAGAGCCTCACACAGGACAGGGAGCCTGTTCCTGCCTTTGGCATACTGGATGTATGACTTCATTTCCTGCAGCTGAGAGTTGAAAAAAATAATCCAATGCATTAAACAGGCACGTCCACTCTTAGTTCTGGGGAAAGTGAAGTCCACAGCCGTTAGCAGAGGTTTCAGCATGCAACGTCTGTGTGACTCCCTACAAAACAGCAGACTCCTGCCTAGCATATACCAAGTGTTTAAGAAAAGGTTGTTGTTCATTTATTTATTCTACAGTCCTTACAAGAAGGATGTTGCAGCCTAGTTATGAAAACACTACTATACACATGGAACCCTGGTACTCCCTGGGTAGTGTGTAACAGTGTAACAAAATAAGGTGCTGGAAGATCTGCTCTAGACCGGAAATCAGAAAGGGTTTCAATCAAATCTCCACTGATCAGTTCCACCACACTGAAAACACAGCCCTGAGGCCCACATGGAGATGGGAAACATCCACCATTATACCACGTCATTCAAGGAAGACAGAGACCATGAAGGGGTGGAATTGCCACCCCTGAGTTTGTAGTGTTTAAAATTTGACTCTAAAGTGGGTGCGCAGGCTGGAGTGGGGGCTCACTCAGCAAAGTGCCTGCCTTGCAAGCAGGGGGACCTGAGATTTGTGCTTAGAGCCCATGTTTTAAAAGGAGCTGGGTGTGGTGGCGAGCATCCTTAACCACAGCCTGGAGGAGGCGGAAACAGACAAATTCCCGGGGCTTAGTGGACAGACAGCCTAGCCTACTTGGTAAGTTCCAGGTCAATGAGAGAACTTGTTTCTATAGAAAAAAGAGAAAGGTGGGAGGAGGGATGAGGAGGAGGAGGAGGAGGAGGAGGAGGAGGAGGAAGAGGAGGAAGAGGAAGAGAAAGGAGGAGGAAGAGGAAGAGAAAGGAGGAGGAAGAGGAGGAAGAGGAGGAGGAAGAGGAGGAGGAAGAGAAAGGAGGAGGAGGAGGAAGAGGAGGAGGAAGAGGAGGAAGAGGAGGAGGAGAAGGAAGAGGAAGAGAAAGGAGGAGGAAGAAGAGGAAGAGAAAGGAGGAGGAGGAGGAGAAGGAAGAGGAAGAGAAAGGAGGAGGAGGAGGAAGAGGAGGAAGAGGAGGAGGAGGAGGAGGAGGAAGAGGAGGAGGAGGAAGACATCGATGACGGCGACGTCGACACAGGTGACGGAATCTGACAAAGGACACCGGAGGTTGTCCTCTAGAGTCCCGCTCACACATAAACATTCACATGGACACACACATAAAGATGAATCACTAATTCACTGTTAATTTGTCTTTTCTCCACCAAACATTAAGAAAACTTAAGGATTAATAATTTAAAAATGTGTAATTGGAAAGAGCAATACTTCCTTTATAGAAATGAAAAGGAACGTTTGCACTCAAACCCATTCCCCATGGTTTTCAGCTTGCTAACCTAGGCCACCAAAATACCATCCGAGGTAATTTCACTCCTGAACTTTGTCAAAGTGATTTGATCCCAGGCTGAGATCTCATATTGAGAGGAGCAGTATTGGCTCAGGACCCCCAAGACCAAGTTCTCAGCACAAAGGTGATTTATTTGCCCTGAAGGGACAGAAGGCAGGGATAAGGAACAAAGAAGGAGACAGAGGACAAGGGAGAAGGGGAAGGGAGCCAGGGAGAGGGGGCAGGGGGATTTGTCCTGAAGGACAAAGGGCGGCCTCTGGGTAGAGAGAAGCAGATGTGGCACATAGGAAAACGGAGGTTTATAAAGGTACAAGGAGAAACTCCGTGTTAGGATGGGGTGTTAAATTTTAATTGGGCATGTTAATTAGGTGAAGCAAAGTGGGCTTCTGATTGCTGGACTTCAATTTTTTGATAGCTGGACCTTGGTGGTCAGCCTCAGGAGGAGCAAGTGGCCAAATAAGGGAATGGACCTTGCGGGCCAGCTTCAGGAATGTAACATAATGGTTTTTAGCAATATGGGAGGAATGGGGGAGAAGGGCAAGGCCTGCCAGAGCCATGTTTGCCATGCTTGGGCTGGTCCGAGTGCCTTCACATATGCCCAGCATTGATAAGTACAGGACATCCCACCAGCCTGGTTTTGAACTCATGGAAACAGTAGCTTTTAATAGAAATGCTGACAGACCCTTAAGTAGAGCAGCACCGATGGCACCAGTGATAATAAATATGAGGAGTGATTCCCAAGCTGAAGACAGGCGAATAGTTACCCAGCTGCTGCAGAAACAGGAAGACAGAATTCAGAAAAAAAAAAAAAAGTGGGGAGAAAAGAAATTAAATGAAATGGATATTAGCTGAAAACATCTGTGTTCACCACGGAGCAAAATGCATGTTCAGCAGCCAGCTTATCGGCTCTTTAGAGGATGTGGATGGTGCCATGTAAATAATGACCTGCCTGCAATAAATCCCAGTAAAAAAGAGAGGGGGCCCATGTGCTCCGCCCACGGTCACATTACTGGGCCCTGCTGTGAGTGATGATTCACAGCCGGCACAGATTTTCTGTTTTCCAAATGCTCTTGTGTACATCGGGGTTTTCATTAAGTTTTATACTAACTGAGGACATCTAAAAACAAGAAGAGAGAGTGTGTGTGTTTAAGAGTGAGAGAGAGAGAGATCATGGTCTTAGTCTGGGGCAGGGCTGAGAGAGGATGAGCACCCATCCTCCTTCTGTCTGGACATGTATGACCAAAGGAGTCCAAGTGCCAGTGGCCTTGCATGTGATGTGGCATGTGGGAAAAGCCAATTGTCATCTTTTAGCTGAGTTCTGAGTAGTGACTGGAACGCCACACGAGGTTCCAGACATTAGGCTCAGTGATCCAAGAGGGACCCACACCTCTCATGACATTGTGCACTGCCATGTTCTCTACCTGATCCACAGAGGTCTAAAGGCTAAAACCCGGAAAGATTTGGGATTTTCCTAATCACATGCTCAAAATCTATCTTGTGATCATTCACAAGAAGCCCTCGGCATAATGTTGAAAGCAGAAGTGAGTACTAGAAGAGGCACCCAGGTGCAGATTGGATTTTTCCCCCTCTCAAACATGGCTACCGGGCTAGAGAAATGGCTTACTTTTCAAGCATGAGAACTTGCGTTCAAATCCGAGAAACAGCCATAGTAGAGTGTGCTTGGAATCCAATGTTGAAAAGGCAGAGACAAGTGGATCCCCAGAGCTCAATGGCCGACTAGCCTGCCTATTTGAAGAACCAAAGCACTGGAAACAGGAGGGTCTTCATATTAGTTTCTGAACGTGTCAATCAACCAGTCAATTGAAATGAGCAAGCCTTTAGTCATGCGCCTACTGTTTGCAGACTGTGCGTGTGGTTTATAGAGCATTGCAGACAACAGTGACCACCGGCTTCTCTGGGCACAGGGTTCGGGGTATAGAAAAGCCACGGCGCCACAAAGCAAAGATGAAGGCTGAAAGAGAGAAATCGTGTGACACCTTTAAAAGTTAAAGAAAATACAGAAATTCAAACTGCCGTCTAAATCCAGAGACACTGGAACGTCAGCCTACATTTGAAACACCAAAGGATGCTTGGCAATGCACTGCAGACTCAGAAAATAGACGCACATGTTGAAGATTTGGACCCCAGTGCAGCAATGATTGGAAGTGCGATGTTGAGGATGGGATCGGCTCAGGGGAGTTCGGACCTTATCTGTGGGTTAACCATCGACGGCCTCATGAGTGGACTTTGAGGAGGTGGGGGAAACTGGAGGGTGTGGGGCACAGATGGAGGGTGCCAGTCACTGGGGATGCCGTTTGCCTGCCAGGGGGCAAGCAGCCTTCTCCACCACATGATCCTTCCTCCAGGACCAAGAAGTCCAACTTGGAGTGATAAAAGTAATCCAACATGGTGTACATTAAAACCCCTGAGCTGTGCATATGCATACCTGTTTCACTTATAACACAGATGTGTGCATTCATTATGATTCACTCAGAGAGAAGCAAGAGAACCATAGCATGATCCAAGGGGACTTAGCCAACAGCTCCTGAAACACCAGACGAGAGAATGAGACCCCACCACAAATCCCCTGAGAACTGACTTTGAGGTTGTGTCTTTCCCAAGACCCCATCAGGTGCCTGCTACACTGTTGAGGTCTCTGTTCAGATCCCTCTGTGGCTGGGTAACCACACACTTTTGGGTCACAGTGGATCATCTCAGTGATTGGGAATCATTCATAATGAGTCTAGCAGCTTCCTAAGGCAAATTGGAGTTCAAGAGGACAGGGTCTGTTTGTGCGTGAAGCAGAAGGTTCATCACCTATCACATTGCCAAAAATAGAAAGTACAGGTGTCACCAGCCAGAGCGTGTGGAGTAAGTCCAATTTTACCCCCAGGATACTATGTTGAAATACTCGTTAAAATATAATTGAACCCTGATATGTTGCCAGCCTCTTCCTCTGGGGTAAGTTGTGAGGAATACCTGCTTCTGCACTTTCTACTTTTCTTTGTTCTGTGTGTTTTCTGCTCTACGAGGTAGAAAGCATCCACACTGTCTTTGTGAGAAGGCAATTTTCAAAAAGTAAGATCGTATGGATACAAAATAAACAAGTGGTACGTTTGCACTGAGCTCAGTGGAGAAGACATGTTAGAGTTAAGCAGTTCAGAATGGAAACACAGCAGGGAAGGACGCACACATTGTTGTGATCCAGTGCAATGGAAGACTAAGTGTGCAAATCAGCATGAAGCTAGAGCTTACACTAGGAGTCCCCTCTGCCCTCGACAGACACACCTGCATGTCCAGAGATGAGAATGATTGTCTCTATCAGCGGTCCACGGTCTGTTACAGAGTCCTACAAAGCCATAATTTCACAAAGCGCACCATCTAGATGCAGACTTCCAGGTCATCTAAAGGCAGGCTTTTGAAGCATCTAGAGGCAGACCTTCTTTCAGAGCAGCTAGATGGCAGAATTCTTGAGTATGTAGAGGCAGACTTCCCTAGCATCAGACACCAGGCCTCCCAAGTGTCCAGAAAGCAGACTCCTCAAACATCAACACAGCAGATGTCCAAAGCATCTAGACTTTCCCAGCATCCGGGCATCTAATCTTTGCAGAAACCTGACCCCTTATGTTATTAATTCATTTCTTTCTTTCCAGAGTTTTAACACTTCCCAGGCTCAAAGAAGTTCCACCTAATAGGTATTTATTTAAAATAAGTAACTGTGAATCTTTATAGAGTTAAAATAATCTTAATTTAATTTTTGTTCTCAAGGAAGGTTCTAGCACTGCGCAATGGGTAGACTTAATAGACTTCCTAAGCGCTCTGGCCGGGAAGATGGTACCAGCTGTTTGCTGACTGACCCTGAGAAGCTTATCCTAAAACACATGCAAACATCGCTAAGTTGTTCAGCACTTTGGGGTCTGGAGTGAGAATGTGAAAGGCAGAGGAAGGGAGGAAGTAAGATGTGAGCGCCAACTCTGAACCAGAGAACAAGTTCCTTCCTCCCCCTCACTCTGGGCTGGGAGGTCCTGCTTCACTTCACCAGTACCTTATCCTCCACCTCAGCCCAGGAGGGGTAT
>CABHPP010129960.1:0-48669 GCA_902168425.1 Peromyscus attwateri | reverse complement strand
GTAATTATAGTCACATCTGCACCTATGTCTACCAGGCCCTCCAGAACCAGGCCATTAATTCGAATTCTAAGCTTTGGTCTTTGTTCATTTATGGAAGTCTGCCAAAATATTTGTTTTATACTGTTCTTTGTAAACTGTGATCCATCTATCAGAGCTGTTTTATCATCCATCGCAGTATCTGTTTTCACATTAGGCATTGGTTTATTCAGTTGTCCTGGAGAGGAATTTCTTCTACAGTGGCTGGGAATGTTTGTACTACGTTTGATTTGGGGGCCTTCAAGAGGCCCCCTGAGGCGTTTCCCGCCAGTAAAGGGTTGCCTCGTATATCTATTTTTGATCTGCACTCACTGGTCCAATGTCGGCCTTTGCCACACCTTCTACATAATCCAGGAGGTGGTTGGGGTCTCCTGTTTAGATTATTTCTGAAAGGAGTATTACTTCTAGGAGTACCCCATGTACAATTTTTACTTATATGACCTGGTGTACCACATTTAAAACATTTGGTACCACGGGGCCTTCTTTCACCTCTGGGATTTGTCTCTCCTATCCAAGCCTCATTACTGTAGTTAAGAGACTCAACACCATTAGTATGTTGAATCCATTCTTCCAAAGGAGCGGATCTGATCTTTAATGGTGTAAGTATTCTTCTGCATTCTGCATTAGCATTATCGAACGCCAAGGACTCAGTTAATACTTTTCTTAATTCTTTATCTGATACAGCTTTTGTTATAGCTGTGTTCAGCCTTTGTAAGAAATCAGTGAAGGGTTCGTGTGGTCCCTGAAATATCTTTGTGTATACCTCAGTTGGTTTTCCAGGTTCTGGAATTTTTTCCCAAGCATTTAGAGCTGCTGTACGGCATAGGGATATTGTATGCTCATCATAAGTGGCTTGTACCTTCCTGTCAGCGAAACCTCCCTCACCAAGTATTTGATCTTGGGAGATCACAAAACCTCTAAGTTTACCTTGTTGTTCTAAATTTTTTGCCTCTTCTCTCAACCAGCTTTTCCATTGTAACTGCTGGCTATATTCTAGAACAGCTGAAATTAACTGATGCCAGTCATCTGGAATGATTCTATGTGAGGTAGACCATGAATTTAACATCTGTTTTACATATGTGGAGTGTATCCCATATGTAACTACTGCTTCCTTTATATTTTTAAAGTCCCTTGTTGAAATTGGTTGTAATGTATATGTAGTATATGGCTCGGGGTGTGTGTCATCTGCTGGCTTCTCATGGATGATAACAGGATAAGCCATTGTATGAGATCCATTTGGAGATGTCACAACCTCTATGGTCTTTCCCTTCTGCTTATTAGGTCCCTTGTCATGTTTACTGAGAGTTTCTTCTAGGGCTTGCAAACGAGCACCTAGGGTCTGTTCTAGGGAGTGAACCTCCTCTCTTGCAAGGGACTCCAAATTTCTCATGGAATCATAGAAGTTTTTATGTTCCTCAGAAACATATGATTCCATGGACCTTATCTTATCAATTAATGATAATCTTTCTTCCTTATATAGTGTCTGAGTAGCCACAACTTCACTCTGGAGAGTTAGTGTTCTATCCATTAAATATTCATATTTATTATCAATAAAATCAATTTTAGGTACAAGCCTGTTTTGTAAATCCTGATTAGCAGATTCCAGAAAGAGAATCTTTCTTTGTAAGCCTTCATTGCTATCTTTTAAAGCCTGTATCAGTCCCAATAATGACTCATCTTTGTTCTTATTATTAAGCCAGTGTTTGAACACTGTGTGAATTATTACAATGAATGCCAAAATGGTACAGGCCAAATATGCCTGAGGAAGGTCGTATATTTCCAGGAGAATGTCATTCATCATACAGACAAAAAAGTTTTTAAATTCTTGTGAGGTAATGTTGTCGACCATATTATAAGAATTACTCAAAATTTGTTAGTCAGTTTTAAGGTATAAAATTATCAAGTACTTTTACTTGAAATAAGACACTGCTTGGCCTAGCTTACCTTTCCGCAGTTCTGGGGGTGTAGCAGGACTTTTCAGCCAGAAGGAGGCGTTGGTGTAGCGCTAAAGCAGGTCCTGTTGAGTGCCTTGGCTGGCAGCAGAGTGAGCACAGGCAGCAGGCAGTTTTTTCAGTGACCCTCTGGAGTTTCAGGGGGTGGAGACTTCCAGGCTGCTCTAAGCCCCTCACAGCCTCTACAGACAATAGGTCTGCCAGCAGCTCCAAACCCCCCCGCCGGGGACAGGGGACAATGCCCTATTTTAACTAGGTGAAACTGTGGAAGCCTCAGGGGCTAGGGCGGGGAGCCAGATGGGGGACACCCCATTCACAGCGATTTCACTGGTCTGGGGTTAAACTTGCCTTGGAACTGAGATGGGATTAGCTCCTTTTCAGGAATGGAACCGTGTAGGTTTTTCCTGGTTTTACAGAACTCTGCAGGCGATAACCTGCAGCTTCAAACGCCCGCCAGCCGGGGAGGAAGCTGAGGGCAGGAGCCACCCAGGCCTTTGGAATTTGCCCCACGTGAGCGCCAGATATTGTTGTAATTACTTAGGCCACTCCACGTAGTTATAAGGAAGATTTATTTAGTGGGTAACTTACAAATGACGGGATAGGTAGGTGGTGGGTTCTGGAAAAGAGGCAGCGCAGTCTGGCGGTGTTCTCTGGAGAACCCTCCTCGGTCTACCTCTCACGTCCAGGTCCAGGAAAGAAGAGCGCGCCTCGCGTCCCGATCTCTGGTCTTCAGGGCCTCCCTTGGCCCCGCCTTGTAGGCGTGATAGTTACGGAAGCCTCAATGGGGGTTGGAGCTTCCAGACTAAAGCTGGAATGGCTACCCACTACAGTTCCATGCTCCACTTCCACTTGTGGAAGGTTTCTCCCCTCAGAGCTGGGCACTGCTTCTAGTTGTGCTTTCTGCTTTCTATCTGGCTTCCCACAGCCACTTTAGTCAGTCCCTCTGATTTCAATAGGAGTTTGGGTAATCTCCATGATAAACTGCTTTACCCAGAACCTCAAAGAACTCATTTACACATCTGGATCTACTATTAAGGAACTCAGGAAACGGATGTTCTGTATCACTGGGGAAATTAAACTGGAGTAATACAAAGTATCTCCCTCGAATTCAAACAGCCAGCCAGGGAGTTAATGGAAGTGAGGAAGGTGGGCCCTGTGAACTCTTCACAGTACCTGGCTGGGTGCCAATACTCCTGAGCAGCCAGCAGCATTTGTCCCTGTCCTATCTCTGTAAAAGTGTTGACCTAGTTTCCTGTATGATTGCTGGGGACAGAAGTAGTAATAAGGGATCAGAGTTTTACTCAAGTATTTCACAAGGCCCAGGAGGCAGGGGTAGGGCTGGGGCTTAAAACCAAGTCACATAGCCTATGACACTCAGCAGCATCCCCTTACTAAACTATAAAAGGGACTTGGCATCTTGTCTTAAGGACACAGGGATTCACAGATGGAACAGGTAAACTGCCTCCCACGGTTTGGAACACAGGCCTAGCAAGCTGGCTTCTGACTGCTCTGCCCATTTCCAAGCAAAGCCAGAAAAGGATTATACACCACTAGGCGCTGCTGGGTGTGGACTTCTTTATCCAACCCTCAGAAATAACAGAAGAGAACTGCTTGTGAGTGAAAAGCAGAGAGGGGGCCTCAGTTCAGTCCAATCTATTGTCATGATGAACAACCAGAGACTATGGAGTACTCAAACATACCCAGTGTCACTGAGGGGCTGGTTTGTTAAAAGCTTGCACTAATTTACAGTTCATAAAGGCACCCCTGGGCAGTGGCTTGCCCACAGCACAGTGCATGCCTGGTCAGTAGATGTAAACAAAGGTGAATTAGTTAACTCTGGCTTTGTCATTCTCTGAATTCTTAGTCCCATTCCTGAAAACCCAGATTCTGTTCCCTTCAGGGGACAGAAAAACTAACCAGGTCTCAGCCATCTGCTACAGAGCAGGTGTGTTGACTGATGAGTTAGAGGGAGTGTGGAACCACAGAGGGCGTGGGCGTACATGTGTGTATGTGTGTGAGTTGTCCTTACAGAACATCCTGATCAAAGGAGGGAAGGTGTGAAAAATTCATGGAAAGCACAAAGTGTTGGGAAATATTCGTTACCAGGATGAATAGTAATTGTCATGGTGACCTATTTTTGTCTCTTTCCCCATTTGTATCCCATGTCACTCTCACATCCCTTTGGTGAAGCTGTCTTCAGTTTAGAGAATTACAACTAGGCTGGGAAGGAGGATTCAAGTGAGAACACTTGACAGCTGTTACAAGGCTTTGAGGACGTAAATTTCAGTCCCTGGAGCTCCCCTGACTGTTGATAGCAGGATGTGGGTCCCGAAGTCTCCACCCTTCTTGTTTTGTTCTATTAGCCCCAAAGCAGCCATTCTTTCTCAGAACAGCTGGCAAGTTTTCATTTTGCTTTTCTTTTAATTCTTATTTCTTTCTGGGCAAGTGTGTGTGTGTGTGTGTGTGTGTGTGTGTGTGTATCTGTCTATCTGTGTGTCTGTGTATGTGTGTGTGTGTTTGTCTCTGTGTGTCTGTCTGTCTGTGTCTGTTTATGTCTGTGTGTGTGCATGTGCGTGTCTATCTCTGTGTGTGTTTGTCTCTGTCTGTGTGTCTGTGTCTGTTTATGTCTGTGTGTGTGTGTGTGTGTGTGTGTGTGTGTGTGTGTGTGTGTGTGCACTGGGGATTAAAGCCAGGGACTCATGGAATCTATACCAGCACTCTACCTCTGGACTTTACTCACAGCTCTTTTTATCTTTGAAGACATTACTTAAAAGAATGTCTTTTAATTCCTTAAGATCAAAAATATGTTAAGCCCTTTATGAAAAAATAAAAGCAGAGCTATGTAGACCCAGAGATCCTCATATTTTAAGTACTTAATGACATGATGTGAGTTTAAAGAGGTCCTTGGCTCATGACTTTAGAAAATTTAAGGTGAAAAATTCAGGTTTGACATTTTTCATTGTACTAGTTAGGTCTCTTTGCAAACTATAATCTTTTAAATTCAAGTACCCAGCCTAAAGCTTAGCAGGTGTGTTAGTTGTTATGCCCAGATTATAACCCCAAAGAGACCACTGAAGACCTTGGATGTCCAGAATGCAACAGCAAGGTTTATTCTATAGATAAAAGTCTAGACAGGGAACTCATTCCTACACCCAATACAGTGAGGCAGGGAGGAGTTGCTCTTTCTTTGTGAGGCTAGGTATTTAAAGGCAAAAACCACAAGCCCTTCAGGCAGTTGGGGGAGTTTGCCACAGGTGCAACTCGGATTAGTTTATTTTTATCTCTGTTCTCTTTTAATTGGGTGAGGGTATGTAACCTTTGAATTTACTGGTTGGGGGTTACAATTACCACTTTGGGGGCAGTCCAGCACAAGTCCCAGTCTTTGTCCTTGAGCTGCCATGGGGGCTGGCTGGCCAAGCACGTACTGACTGTGGAGGCTGTCTCAGTGGTCTAGGCTCTGTCCTTGACTCATGCACATAACTCTAAGTTGGTGAGGGGTCCCAGACAGTAAACATCTGGCTGAACTTTGAGCAGTCAGAGTATGTGCAGAAAGGGAGCTACTACAAGGACTATGTCTTTTGTTCACGGCCCTCCAAGAGATTGCTTGCTCAGTCTCAGGAAACTGAAATTGAGGCCTGATCTCTGAAAAAAGACTGAGCAGCCTGTTATGGCATCTGCTTGGTCCTTTCATTAGTGACTTTTTTATTACTGTGAAACTAACAATAACATACCTGCTTGTTGTTTGAATCTTAGATGGTCTTTTAATTAAAAACAAAACAAAACAAAACAAAAACAACCCAGAGCCAGATATCAGGGTGAAAGCTGAAAGATCAGTGGAGAAGAACAGCCAGCCACTGGTTCTTACCTTTATGAAATCCTCAGCCTAAAGAGAGTGAGTTCCTGATTCCTCATGCCTTATATACATTTCTCTGTCCTGCCATATTACTTCCTGGGATTAAAGGCGTGTGTGCTTCCCAAGCAAAGGCATGAGATCTCAAGTGCTGGGATTAAAGGTGTGTGCCACCACTGCCTGCCTCTGTTTCTAATCTAGTGGCTGGCTCTGTCCTCTGATCCTCAGGCAAAGTTTATTAGGGTACACAATATATCACCACGCCTGCTGGAATAACTTGAGAGAGAAAGGACTTACATTGACTCTGAGTGTTCAATCCATGGTTACTTGGTGTTCTTTATAGAGGCAGAACATCATGGTGGTGAGAACCCATGTTCTCATGTCTTGGAAGACAGGCAGCTGCATGCAACAGGAAGAGACCAAGGATAAGATGTCCCCGAGGACAACAAACACCATGGCATAATTCTCTAACTCGGCCCCATATCCTAAAGTTTAACAACCTCACAAAACACACCACATCTGGAGACTAAGCTATCAAAACACAACTTAGTTGGTTCATTTTATATTCAAACCACAATAGCAGGCCTAATTGTAACATGGATGAGAAATGCGTGCTTTATATGCAGGACCCATGCTGGATTCCTCTTGTTGGCAACTAGGAATAAGGAATGGAGCCTGTGGTCTGGTTTTGTTGTTGTTTGTTTGTTTGGGTTTTATTGTTGTTGTTGTTGTTGTTTTCCATGAGTAACATGTTCTTTTTGGTGGCTTTGGACCACACTTCTGACAAAGTTGTCATCTTCTGTACTTGATTTGATGGGCTAGTGACTAATTAAAGTTTCTCACTAGCAGGGATACAAGGATCCCAGGCCATTATGCTTCCTGAGCTGTCATCACAGCCTCAGAGGGGCTTCCACCAGTAGATGCACTAACATCCTCAAGGTATCAACAAAGTGCATTGCTTCTGTCATGGTCTAGCTCCCGGCTCAGAGCCAGCTGACTGCCTGCTGATTTCAGTGCCCCTCTTCCGATGGAGTTGGAACTCTTAGGCTCTGGAGTGAATTTTTGTTTCCTTTTGCTTATGTTCAGGAATGTCTTCAAAATCCAACAGTTGCCTAACAGAGAGCACAGTGCCCGCTGCAGTGAGCTGGTTCTCCAGAATAGAGGACAGTGCAGTGCCTGGAGGAAAAGGCTCTGAGTGAGGCTAATGGTGATAGAAGAAGAATCAGAGAAATTCAGACCCTTCTTTACATTAAAGACAGCCTGAATCTGGACAGAGTTCTCACACCTGGAACTAGAGGGATGCCAGCATGCTGAGTAAGGTGGCAGTGGAATCATGAATCTGCATCTCTATCCCTGCCCCTTGTGATGCTCATGCTGTGGGCCTGAAAGCCACAACTGGAGACCAGCGGGTAGTTTTTACTGCTTTTGGGTAACACACGTTCATAACTCAGAAGGGCTACTGAATGATTGCTTGAGGGTTACCCTGTCAGTGTCAAGATTGGGAAATAGAGTCACAGGCACTAACTAACCTTTATAATATGTCTTTATATTAGCCATGGCTTCATTATCATAGTCTTGTTACCTAAATAGGAGTATCAGTGTCATTCTCTATGCCCTACACACAGGGAATCCCACCCTTTGAACTCAACCTCAGAGCCCCTTCTCAAACCCAGCACTCTTTGCTGTTCCCAAACTGCCTCATAGCCTCATTTTGGATTTGGATCCTTTGCTCCAGGATAGTCTCCCATTTCTGGTCTAACCAGTCTCTCATCTCTTCCCTCCTGATTGCCCTGAAATGATGTCTTTCAGAGACATAGACTTCCTGTCTTGTCCTTTCAGGCTTTAAGAGCTTGAAAACTGCATGGCATCTGACCCCTGTGTGTCCTGTGATGGCTTGGGTTCTGCAACTGAAGCACAGTCCTAGGCATGGTGTTTACTTGCTACCTGCCTGACCTGCTGTGCATATGGCTATCTTTACACTTGGAGGTACACTCATTTCTCCTCCCAGGAATGAACCTTCATTCTGCAGAATCTGACCCAGAGGTAAAGGCATGGCCAAAGAGGCTGACATTTCATCATCGAATGGAAAAATGACTCATCCTCCTCTAGAATCAAGTACAGAGCTGAGTCTCAGGTACCTTCTCTAATCATCCACAGTAAGAGATTCCAAGGTTTCTAAGTATCCATGCCAGAAGGGAGAGGTGGGGGTGCATTTGTCTCCTACTTGTGTCCCTTCCCTATAAAATCTAGGTGGTTATGCAAGTGCCCATAAACAGGACTGAGAACACTGATTTCCTTGTCTTCCAGATATAGCTATAGTGATGAATTTCGCCCCTGCTCTTCAAGATGTGATGGGCTGTTCCTTGTCTGCTGACCATATCCTGCCTTCATGCCTCTCTGCTTCACTAGCACACAGGATCTTGCCTGGCCCAGGGCCAAAACCCCTTGAATTCTGTGCCCCATAGATTACTCTCAACTAATGAGGGACAAACATACTTGAATAAATGAATGCTATAGTGATTCTAATGTGCTGTTGGTGTGGGTTTTCAGAGGTCTTAGTGGTTTGAGTGAATTGGATACAGCTGGCCACATCAGCAGTGGTATCCCCAACTCTGCTGTCCATTTGTGATTCATCCCCCTCACTCACTCATGCTTTCTAGGGTTCCCTCAGGAAAAATTATCTGCACACACACACACACACACACACACACACACACACACACACA
Organism: Peromyscus attwateri; assembly: GCA_902168425.1. Classification (NCBI taxonomy): domain Eukaryota; kingdom Metazoa; phylum Chordata; class Mammalia; order Rodentia; family Cricetidae; genus Peromyscus; species Peromyscus attwateri. The sequence continues at coordinate 40,105 of CABHPP010129960.1, read as the reverse complement.
ATTAGTGATAGCTTTGGGGAAATCCAACTGAAGAAATGCTACCGCTTGTGTATGATTTACCTCATCAAAACTCACACTGGAATTTGATTCCCATGTTGAGAAGTATGTGAGCTTTAACAGACAATTCAGTTGTGGGAAGACTGGATCTATTGCCATGAATAGCTTACTATCTCTCTAAAGAGACTGGGTAGAAAAAGTGGGCCTCTCGGGATCAGGTTAATCCTCAAGAGTGGGTGGTTGTAACACAAGGACACTCTGGATTAAGTAAACCTCTTTCCCTTATAACTTCTTCAGTCTCAGTTATTCCATTATAACAACAGAAAAGAGACTAAGACATTTTCCCATATAAATTTTAAACTATTCACATTAGATTTATGTGTGAATATTTACTCCTTATAACACTTTGCATCTCAATATCCAATTATCATGGGTCTGAGTGAAAAGAGACAGTAAAGGACCCCATTTCTATGGTCTTCCACTAAAGCTAGGGGCAGTGAATCAGAATGCTGCTTACATATATGGAGTTTAATCTCTTTCATACCCCATATCGCCCTGGAAGCTAAGGAAATCAACTAAATGACAATCAAAACTCTACATGCAAATTATAAATATTTCTTATACTTTGTAAGTATTCTTAGAACAGCTAGCTCATGGCATTTTCCCTGACTCTAGGCCAATGTTCATTACACAGAGAAGTAAATTAAGGCCCAGATTAAAAAAGACTGGTCCATATTAGCCCTTCAGCATGTTGCCAAGATCCAGTCATTTTCAGCAGCCTGTCACTGTCCTGATTCTTCCTTCCTCCAAGTTCTTAAGATAAATGGGGTGGTATTATGCTTGGTATAAATTTATTACATTTTATCGATCATGAGGAATAAACGTGCTCTGAGCCCAGCTTCTCCATTCAGCGTGGACTCGCAGCTCCTGAGCATCACACATCTCAGCTGCTCTGTCAGAAGGGCTCCATTATCTTATTATTACAATGCCACCCACATCCTTGCCTCCTCCCCAGTTAATCTGACAGGCATGCTCTTACCAAACCTTGCTTCATTACCCAGCTTTTAGCTCTGTTCAAATGCATTTTCAGGGTGCTTTTCTTTCCTCCTTCCATCCATCCTCCACATTTTCTGCTCTTCTGGGGCTGTATTTTTTAATTTCAAACTAAGTTAGTCTCTGCTATTTGCAACCCTACTGCCTGGCTCCTAGCCAGAACGTCTAGAATGAGTTTTCCTTGCCACAGCAAAGGCCAGATCATGCTCTGAGGATCCTCAGGTTTTATTTAGTTTTTAACTATCTCTGAAACATTTTTTCTCTAAATGTCTCTTCTCACCAAGCATATAAGCCAGGCCTTGGTGTCCAGTGACTTATTTTCAAAAAAAAAAATGTGATTTTAAATGAATAAATCTCTAATCTCTGTTTCATGCTATCATCATTAAGGTTTTTGTTTTGATCTGTCTTTTTCTGATGACACGTATAGAGATTTACTTCTCCTTAGGCACATGTATATGACAGGTGGCAAGTGAGAACAGTCATACACAGAATCAATCCTCATGGCAAAGGCAGAGCAGATGTAGGTGGTCCTTTTCTAGGGTGAGGAAGACCAAGGCTGAGACACATGTAATAGTGATTCTACAGGTGAAACATCTGGAGAACATCATCTATGTGACTCCAGGCCTTTACAGAATGCCAAATGATGCAGCATCTATGCAACCTCAGCCCACAGAGTGGCTATAACTGAGATCTTGAATGCGTGTTAAAGGCCTACACATTAAAGGCTTGGTTCAAAGCAACGTATAAAACTATTTATTGGGAGGTGGTGTAAATATTGATAGCTGTAATCTGTTGGAAAGAAAGGAATGTTGGGATCTAAGTTCCTCCTCTCTCATTCTTTTCACATCCTAGTTCTCAAGAAGTGAGTTTCTTCCCCTGTGTCACACTCCCACCTTGTTGTACTGCCTTGAGATGGGTCCAAAGACAATAGGGCAAAGTGACTGCTCACGGAAACCTTAAAAACAGTTTCTTATTTTGTTACAGTGATGGAATGCTGACCAACACCAGAGCCTGAACATGCTGTATAGGCTTTGAAATTTAGTAGTCCTACCACACCAGGGTTCCCGCAGCCTCTCAGAACTCATGCATCCTTAAAGCTAAATATCAAGCAGTTAGTCAATTAGCTGATGCTTGAACCCCTTCAAGAGGCTATTGTCCTTAATTAGGCTGGCATCACTTTGCTATAGACCAGGCTGACACCAAGGAACAACCAACTGGTCCTGGTTGATAGTTAGAAAAGAAATGTGATACATTTTAGATTCAAATGTTCTTCATCCCTCAACATATCCTTTGATTTCATCTTGGTTCTTGAGTGTGGCTCCTTGCGGGGGTAAGATCTTTGAGATGTGAGGTCTAGTGAGTGGTTGTTACAACCCCCCGCCAACACACATGCATACCTTTCCAGCTTCTCACATCACTGTGCAATGTATACCCTGTATACTCAGTACCACTGTCTATGATACCATCCACATAAACTCCATACTGGATCCAAGTTCAGGGTGGTTCCTCGAACTTCGCAAGATCCTTTTGAACTCAAGATTTGGGATCTATGTCTGGCAATCAATTGAACCTTGTTAAAAGAGACTAGAGGAAGAAATAGATATGTAGATGTTAAAAAGAGATCTGAATAAGGAAATACAAAGGAATGAGTAGACAGCTTTAGGGAACCATCTGCAATTGTGGGTGGTTTTGTGATTCTACAGTTTTAAATTGTGAGATTTTAGTGATTAAAACTCCAGGTAAAAATTGGGGGAGGGGAGTAGGAAAAAGGAACCTTATATCAGGGAATCGAAAATAATTCTTAGTCATTAATTTAAGTGATTATTCCTGCACTGTAGTCTAGGTAAGAAGAAGAAAGTCCTGAAGGAATTTGTGGGGTTTTTTTTGTTTGTTTGTTTTTGTGTGTTTTTTGTTTGTTTGTTTTTTAATACAGTCTCCCTATGCAATCCAAACTGGCTTTGAACTTGTGGTCTTCCTGTCTCAGCCTCCCAAGTCCTGGGACTGTAGCTATACACCATCACATTCATCTGATCTGTCCAGGAGATTTTGGAAAATAGAACATCCAAAATATCAAGTAACTGGGTGCCTCAATGAAATCTCAAAGCAGATGTATACGAAGTTAGCACAGGGAAGCCAGTAAGACAAAGGATTCTTCCAGATGTAGTCCCCCATTGTGATGGTTTCTTAAGCAGGACCTGAGAGAGAACATGCCATGTTTTGGTTTGTAAAATGCAATATAAGTACATTTGGCCTCTCAAAAGAATGACATTTGATTTTTTTTAGACTTTGTAATTGTTTTGCCTTTTGAACATTATCTTCCCACACTGCCTGATAACTATTTTTAAAAAACGGTCACATCAGGTGTTAGAGATCAAAATAAGATGTCTTTGTGAATCTTTTTTGTCCTAATTTGCTTTCACCTACTGTGATAAATTCCAACCAAAAGCTATTTAAGAGAAAAGAGAAAAAGGTTTATTTGGCTAACACTTCGACCTTAATAGTACATTATGGAGGGAAGCCTGGGCAGGAACTCAAGGCAGGAACCTGGAGGCAGAAAGCAAAGCAGACACCATAGAAGAATCCTGTTAACTGGCTTGCTCTCCAGGCTAATATTAAACTATCTACTGTATACCTCCTGTGATCACCTGCCCAGTGGTGGCACTAACAATATTATTAAGAAAATGTTCCCACAGACTTGCTTATTGTTCCAGGTGAGAGGCAATATGAGTTCCATGATAGGTCTCCATCTTTCCCCCATTCTCAAGAAATGACTACTTTAAAGACCCATTCAAAATAGAGAAATGTGCTGGTTTGTTTTTCATCAACTTGATATAAGCTAGACTCATCTAGGAAGAGGGAATCTCAATTGAGAAAATGCCTCCAGCAGATGGCCTGTAGGCAAGTCTATGGGAGCACTTTTTTTTCTACTAATGATAGCTGTGGGAGGGTCCATCCCACTGTGGGAATGAGATTATTCTACCCATCCTCTTGGATGTAAGTGAGATGGAGCCCAGAGGTCAATTGATTCTCCGTGAACACTTTACTGTTGGCCACCTCCTTTCCATCCCTTTTCCTCTCTTCCTTCCCTCCTTTTCTCTTCCTCTCCCTGCTCACCCATTTGTACCCACTTCCCCACTCTGTGAGCAGGAGTCATGGGGCACCTTCTAAAGGAGCCCTGAGTCACTCACACTTATTTTAAGTTCTCTTCTGGGAAATCCAACCTAGACAGATATATCTTTCACAAATTGTCACATCAACATTGGCCTTCCAAGGAAGCTAAAAGATAGGAAACAGGTAAGAACATGCAGCTGCATGTATAATGCAAAATTTAAATCTGATTGAAAGCAAACAGTCTAAAACGAAATGGCTACGATTGTAGTTAAATGGCATTCATTCAAATGCAAAGAAATTAAACACCAGAAATTGAGTCTGCTTTATGAACATAAAATCAGATCCCATCTGGCAAACAGCACAGGTTTCAAAACAGTGCTGTTCCTTGCAATGGATTGGATGAGCGGATTGGACAGCAGGGTGAGCTGCAGTAATCCCTCTTCATGGATGCAAAGTAGGGATTCACAACAGAGAAAGACACAATCCTCATGCCCCACCCTGTCCAATCACGTGCTTGGACTGCAAAATGTCCTTTCATGAACAAATATTTTTGCTATCAGGAGCTCAATTTAGCCAAGAATCTCATAGCAGGATGTTTCCTGCTAAGAAAGTGCTGGAGCTCATGTCCCCTGCCCAGCACCTGGTTCAACTATTTTGGGTGCATTTGCAAGTGAGACTAAAACCAGCATTGTGAAGTTGCTTTTTCTAGAAGGGACTAACTCCTTACTTGAACCAATCAGAGAGGATAAAAACCTGGTTTCCTTGCCTTCATTTGGTGTCTCTCTGTCTCATTTACTTTGAAGTCACCAAAGTAATTGTCCTCAACCTTTCCTCTTGAATTACTTTGGGTTTCTGGAACAGCATACCCTCCCAGGACAGAACTCCTGTCCTGCTCAACACACACACACACACACACACACACACACACACACACACACACACGAACAGATGGATGCACACATGCACATGGGTGGCTGTACGTAACAGCGAGCCTAAATCGTAGAGCAGAAGAGATCATTTGAAGGTACCAAATTGATCAGTTCAAGAGATAACAGTGATAAAGACTTCATAGGATAACCTTGCTGAACCAGGGCTGCTACAATGAATCAGTGGGACCAAATCCTAAACAAGATTGCTTAATTATGCACAGCTTTTGTGAAGCCCCAACTCTTTCTCTATTTAAATCTAGAACTCATTGGGCTTACTAGACCTCTTTATTTGTTCCTATTCACTGTATTCACCCTCTCTACTTTTCACCCTTCCTCTTCTACTTAATTAGTGTTTTATGAGTAGTGGCCAAGCCTACCTTGTTGAAGCTTCCAGAGCCTAGGTTTATACCACCCCAAAATCTTTGGTTACACAGTAGGCTTTCTGTCATCTGTGCTTAGCTGTCTTCCTACTTTGTGCACCCCAGGCCTATTCTGCTGAACCCCAATGTCTCTCATCTTTTCACCACTCTTTAAATCCCCCTTCTCTTATTTCTGAACAATACCAACCTGATTAAGAATTGTGATATAAACATTTAGGGATAACAGCAGTAAGTTAGATTACATTCAGAGCAGAAAAAAATGATAACATACATAGGTGTTTTAGTTATTTATCTCAATACTAAGACTTGACAACGAGCAACTAAAGTGAGGAAGGACTCATTTTGGCTTTGGGCTTAAGATATACAGTCCATCATGGCAAGGATGGCATGATGCGGGGAGTAACATCTGTCTGTGTTGTCTGGAAGCTGTTTGCTCACACTTTGGTGAGTTGGGAATTAGAGAAGGGTTGGTACTCACCTGGCCTTCTCCCTTTGACCTTTTTATTCAGTTCTTGGATACAGCCTCATAGGATAGAGTTACCCACATTTGGAGTAATATTCTCCTTCTTTGTTAATCCTCTCTGGACACAACCTCACAGATACACACAAAGGGGTGCTTCATCAATATTCCAAGGATTTCTTAATCTAATCATGTTAGAAAACAAAATTCATCATCATAGTCATTTAAAACTCTTAGCTCTGTAAACCACAGGGCATCTCCTAGGACTTGTCTTTTGAGAAAACAAAAACAATTTTTATCAAGTTATCTTTTCCTCATTTTCAATATTTTACTGAATTTAAAGTTATAGTTCTTTTATTCAAGTTTTGACAGAAATTGTAAATTTATCCATTAAAATGAAGACCTTTCTTGAAAGTCTTAACTCAAAAATTTAATTTTCAAGAGCATAATTGTAGGATTAAAAAAATCAAATCATGTGTTTCTACTAGTTTGGCTATTTGTCCCTGTGCTTTCTCCAATCTTGGTCTCAACAATTCTCGCTCATACAATCACTCCTCTTTCTCGTCGATTGGATTCCCATGAACTATGAACAATAGCGGAGGAGCCCAACTGGATCAGGCCCTCTAGATAATTGAGACAGTTGATTAGCTTGAACTATTTGGGAGGCACCCAGGCAGTGGGACCAGGACCTGTCCTTAGTGCTGAGCTGGCTGTTTGGAACCTGGGGCCTAGGCAAGGACACTTTGCTCAACCTGGGAGGAGGGGGACTGGACCTGCCTGGACTGAATCTTCCAGGTTGAGCTGAATCCCCAGGGGATTCCTTGCCCTGGAGGAGATGGGAATGGAGGTGGGCAGGGAGGAAGGGGGGGGGAGGCGGGGGGGGGGGGGGGCAGGAGGAGGGAGGACAGGGGAATCCATGGCTGATATGTAAAATTAAATCAAACTATAAAATTAAAATAAAATAAAATAAATTCAAATCATGTGCATCATTTGTGTTCTCATCCCAGAATATAGTCACCCAGGCTGGCCTCAGATGCTCAGTCCCCCTGCCTCTATCATGTAAATGCTGAGATTACAAGACTCTACAACTGTCAAGTCTTCTTTTCCACATTCCCCCATCCTTTCTGTGAAGCTGCCACCTGCCTTCTTAACTATATCTTCTTGCTTTCTAGATGTTTGGATATAAATCTGTTCATTGGTAATTGGTTTTTTGTTTGCTTGGGGTTTTTTGTTTATTTATTTGTTTCTGTTTTTACATCCCAATCAAAGTTTTCCCTCCTTCCCCTCTTCCTAGTTTCTTCCTTCATCCCACCCCCACCCCATCCACTCCTCCTCCACTGTTTCTCTTCAGATACAGGTCAGCTTCCCATGGATATCAGCCAGCCATTGTAGATCAAGTTGCAGTGAGACTAGACACCTCCTCTTGTATTAAGGCTGGAGGAGGCAATTTGGTAAAAGGAATAGGTCCCAAAATCAGGCAACACAGTCAGAGACTCACTGTTAGGAGTCTCCCATAAAGACAGAGGGCCTACTAGGTCAGGCCCATGCAGGCTCCCTGGGTGTTGGCTCAGTCTCTGTGAGCCCAGGTTAATTGGTTCTGTGGGTTTCTTGTGGTGCCTTTGACACTACTGGGCTACTGGGTCCTACAATCCTTCCTTCCCCTCTTCTGCAGGATTCCTGAGATCCACCTAAAGTTTGGTTGTGGGTCTCTGCATCTGTTTCCATCAGTTCCTGGATGCAGCCTCTCTGATGACAGTTGGGCTAGGCATCATCTATGTGTATAGCAGAATATCATTAAGAATCATTTCCTTGACTTTTTGTTTTCCTGCCAGTCATGTTTGGTTCCATCCTAGGTCTCTGGGGTATCCCACCTCTGGGGCCTGGCCCTCAAGGGTGAGCTCATTCTCAGGGTATGGGTCTCCAGCTGGGCCAGTCATTAGTTGGTCACTCCCACAATTTCTGCAACATCTTTACCCCAGCACATTACAGGCAGGACAAATTATAGGTCAAAGGGTTTGTGTCTACATTGGTGTCCCATTTCCTCCCCTGGAAGTCTTATCTGGTTACAAGAGATAGCCAGTTCAGGTCCCATATCCCCTATTGCTAGGGGTTTTAGCTAGGGTCACCCTCACAGATTCCTGGGAGTTTTCATTTCTGTAGGTTTCTAGCTCAGTCCTGGAAAGGTCCAAGATTCCAGTTGTCTTTCCCAGTATTCTCTCCCTCCATCTTCCCACCACCTAATACCTCCTGTTCCAATCCCTATCCCCCTTCCAGTTCACTCCACCCTTCCACTGACAATGTCCATTGTATTTCCCTTTCACAGTGAGATTGATGTATCCTCTCCCTACCCACCTTGAGCCCTCTTTGTTACATAGCTTCTCTGCGTCTGTGGGTTATAGCATTGTTCTCCTTTATTTTACAGCTAATACTGACTTATGAGTGAGTACACACCATGCTGGTCTTTCTGGGTCTGGGTTACCTCACTCAGAATGATCTTTTCTAGTTCCAACTACTTGCTAGTAAATATATGCCAACTAATGACTGGCACAGCTGGAGACCCATACCCTGAAAATGAGCTCACCCTTGAGGGCCAGGACCCAGAGGTGGAATACCCCAGAGACCTAGGATAGAAGACCTGATGTTATTATTTTTAACAGCTGAATAATACTCCATTGTGTAAATGTACCACATTTTTTAAATTTATTCTTCTGTTGAGGGACATCTAGTTTGTTTCTAGTTTCTGGCTATTACAAATAAAGCTGCTATGAACATATTTGCACAAGTGTCCTTGTGGTATGGTGGAGGTTCCTTTGAGTAGATGTCCAGGAGTGGCATGGCTGGGTCTTAAGGTAGATTGATTCTCACCTATCTAAGAAACTGCCATATTGATTTCCAAAGTGGCTTTACTAGTTTTCACTCCCACCAGCAGAGGAGGAGTGTGCCCCATGCTCTACATCCTCTCCAGCATGAGCTGTCACTTGTGTCTTTTAGCCATTCTAACAATGTAAGATGGAATTTCGGTGTCATTTTGATTTGCAATTCTCTGATGGCTAAGGATGCTGAACATTTCTTTAAATGATTCTCAGCCATTTGAGATTTCTCTGTTGAGAATTCTCCGTTTAGGTCTGTATCCCATTTGTTAATTGGTTTATTTGGTTTTTTGATGTCTAGTTTCTTGAGTTCTTTGGATATTAGTCCTCTGTCAGATGTGGGTTTGGCAAAGATCTTTTCCCATTCTGTGGGCTGTCATTTTGTCCTTTTGACAGTGTTCTTTGCCTTAACAGAAGCTTTTCAGTTTCATGAAGTCCCATTTATTAATTGTTGATCTTAGTACCTGCACAACTGGTGTTCTGTTCAGGAAGTTGTCTCCTGTGCCAATGTATTCAAGGCTATTCCCCACTTTCTTGTTTATCATGTTCAGTGTATCTGGTTTTACATTGAGGTCTTTTATACAATCTGACTTGAGTTTTGTGCAGGGTGATAGGTATGGATCTATTTGCATTCTTCTACATGTCTACATCCAGTTATTACAGCACCATTTGCTGAAGATGCTTTCTTTTTTCCATTGTATAATTTTGGCTTCTTTGTTAAAAAATAGATGTCTATAGTTGTGTAGATTTACTTCTATGTCTTCAGTTAGACTGCATTGAACAACCTGTCTGCTTTTATGTCAACACCATGCTGGGTTTTCTTTATTACTATTTTTTACTGAATGAAAAATTAACTGAAAAATACTCAATAGCCCTCCTATATATAAACAGTAAATAGGCTGAGTACACTGTAGTACATCAGGGATGGTAATACCTCTAGAAGTTCCTTTGTTTTGCAGGATTGTTTTAGCTATCCTGGATTTTTTGTTTTTCTATATGAAGCTGAGTGTTGTTCCTTCAAGGTCTGTAGAGAATTGTGATGGAACTTTGATGAGGATTGCACTGACTCTATAGGTTGTTTTTGGTAAAATAATCATTTTATGTTAATCCTGCTGACCCATGAGCATGGGAGATCTTTCCATCTTCTGATGTCTTCTCCAATTTCTTTCTTCAAAGATGTGAAGTTCTTGTCATACAGGTCTTTCACTTGCTTGGTTAGAGTTACCCCAAGATATTTTATATTATTTGTGGCTATTGTGAAGGGTGTTATTTCCCTGGTTTCCTTCTCAGCCTATTTACTGTTTGTATAGAGGAGGGCTATTGAGTATTTTTCAGTTAAGTTTTTATTCAGCCACTTCGCTGAAAGTGTTTATCAGCTGTGGTAGTTCCATGGTAGAATTTTTGGGGTCACTTATGTATGTTATCATGTCATTTGCAAATAATGATACTTTAAATTCTCCCTTTCTAATTAATATCCCCTTGACCTCCTTTTTATTTCTTGTTGCTCTAGGTAAAACTTCAAATTCTATATTGAATAGCTATGGAGAGAGCAAACAGCCTTGTCTCATTCTTGATTTTAGTGGAACTGCTTTGAGTTTCTCTCCATTTAATTTGATGTTGGCTGTCAGCTTGCTGTATATTGCTTTTTATTATATTTAGGTATGTTCCTTGTATCCTTGATCTCTCTAAGACTCTTATCATGAAAGGGTGTTGTATTTTGTCAAAGACTTTTTCAACATCTAATGAGATGATCATGTCAGTTATGGTGGATTACATTGACAGATTTTTATATGTTAAACCATCCCTGAATCTCTGGCATGAAGCCTACTTGATCATGGTAGATGATTTTTTTGATGTGTTCTTGGATTTGGTTTGTGAGTTTTTATTGAGTATTTTTGCATTTACGTTCATGAGTAAAATTCTGTAATTCTCCTTCTTTGTTGAGTCTTTGTGTGCTTTGGGTATCAGAGTGACTGTGTCTTCATAAAATGAATTTGGAAATGCTCATTCTGTTTCTATTTTATGGAATAATTTGAGGAGTGTTGGTATTAGCTTTCCTTTGAAGGTTTGGTAAAATTCTGTGCTGAAACTATCTGGCCCTGGGCTTTTTATGGTTAGGAAAATTTTAATGATTGCTTGTATTTCCTTGGGGGATATGGGTCTATTCAGATTGATTATCTGATTTTGATTTAATTTTGATAAGTGGCATCTATTGAGAAAATTGTCCATTCATTTTAAATTTTCCAATTATGATGAGTATATGTTTTTGAAATATGACCAAATGTTTCTTTGTATTTCTTCCTTGTCTATTGTTATGTCTCCCTTTACATTTCTGACTTTCTTAATTTGGATTTTCTCTCTCTGCCTTTTAGTTAGTTTGGATAAGGGTTTGTCTATCTTGTTAATTTTCTCAAAGAACCAACTATTTGTTTCATTGATTCTTTGTATTGTTTTCTGTGTTTCTATTTTATTGATTTCATCCCTGAGTTTAATTATTTTCTGCCATCTACTTCTCTTGGGTGAGTTTTCTTCTTTTTGTTGTAGAGTTTCCAGGTGTGTTAAGTCTCTGGTATGAGAATTCTTTAATTTCTTTATGCAGGCACTTAGTGCTATGAACTTTTTCTTAGCACCACTTTCATTGTGTCTCATCAGTTGGAGTATGTTATGCATTCATTTTCTGCCAGTGGCCATGTCAGAGGAGCAGCAAATGGCAGTTGACTTCAGGGTGTCAGCCCACCAAAAGGCAAATGCCTGATGGGTGAATCTCAGATAGACAATGCCCCAATACCACAGACTCCACAATGTCTTTTGCTTCTGCTGTGCCTTCACGTGTTTGCTGCTGCAATAATTCTCTGGTATCTGGTATGCTGTGAATAGGTGTGGGGAGATCCCCACTACCTGTATTGTAGTGTGTTAATCTCATGGAAGCATCCCGATTTATTGGGCATTTTTACCTGTGGATTATTATGAAGATGATTTATTCTTAAGCTGTACTGTCTAATTGAAAATAATAATGTTAGTTTAAATAGAGTTTTGATGGTAAAAATAGAACAAGTTAGTGTCACACAGCTAGAACACATGAGTTTCTACTGGGGAGTTGTAGAGACTGTCACTTAGGTAAATGATAAAGGAAAACAATTGAGTCCAAGCTAGCCCAGCTAGCTTACATTCTTTTAACCTTAATGTTGGGAGATGTGTTCACAAGTTTCCAAGTGCATAATATCTGAAACAAAGCTTTGAAAATAACTTAAAATTAGACTAAGATGTTTTCATCAAATAGCTTTGAGGTAAAAAAAAAAAAAAAAAAACCCAAGCAGACAATCTAAAGTTTAGAAAGGCATAGTTGAATGAGGAACTCATTGAGATCAGGGAGGGTTATTTCAATTTTCTTGTATCTGTTGAGACTTGCTTTGGGACTGAGTATATGGTCAGTTTTGGAGAAGGTTCCATGAAGTGCTGAGGTGCTTTTGTGCTTGGGTGAAATGTTCTGTAGGTATCTGTTAGGTCCGTTTGAGTCATAATGTCTGGTAGTTCTGTTATTTTTGTTTAGTTTCTGTCTAGATGACCTGTCAATTGGTGAGGGTGGGTGTTGAAGTCTCCCACTATTACTGTGTGTGGTTCGATGTGTGATTTTAGCTTTAGTAATGTTTCTTTTACAAGTTTGGGTGCCCTTGCATTTGGGGCATAATGTTCAGAATTGAGATGTTATCCTGGTGGATTTTTCCTTTAATGATCATGAAATGTCCTTCTCAATCTCTTTTGACTAATTTTGATTTGAAGTCTATTTTGTTAGATATGAGGATAGGAACACCAGCTTGTTTGTTAGGTCCATTTGCTTGGCAAATCTTTTCCAACTCTGTAGTCTGAAATAATTTCTACATTTGATGTTGAGGTGTGTTTTTTGTATGCAGCAGAAGGATGGATCTTGTTTTCATTTTCACATCCATTCTGTTAGCCTCTGACTTTTTATTGGAAATTGAGCCCACTGATATTAAGAGATATTAATGACCACATATTGTTAATTCCTGTTATTATATTGGTGATTATGGTGGTGGTAGTGTGTGTGTGTGTGTGTCCCTTCTTTGGATTTTGCTGGTGTGGGATTGTCTATTGTCTGTGTTTTTGTAGGTATAGTTAACTTCGTTGGGTTGTAGTTTTCCTTCTAGCACCCTCTATAGAACTGGATTTGTGGATAGATATTGTTTAAACCGACTTTGTCTTGATATATCTTGTTTTCTCCATCTACAGTATTTGAAAGTTTTGCTGGGTGTGTTGGTCTGGGCTGTCATCTGTGATCTCTTGGAGTCTACAAGATGTCTGTCTAGGCATTTGGGTTTTAGAGTCTCCATTAAGGTATAGGGTATAATTCTTATAGGTCTGCTTTTATATGTTACTTGGCCTTTTCCCTTGCAGCTTTTCATATTTTCTTTGTTCTGTATGTTTAGTATTTTGATTATTATTTGACTAGGGAACTTCCTTTTCTGACCCAATCTATTTGGTGTTCTATAAACTTCTTGTACCTTTATAGGCAAGTTCTTCTTTAGGTTAGGAAAATTTTCTTCTATGATTTTGTTAAATATATTTTCAGGATTTGTACTGAGAGCCTTCTCCTTCTTCTATTCCTAATACTCTTAGGATTGATCTTTTTATGGTATCCCAGATTTCATGGATGTTTTGTGTTAGGAGTTTTTTTAGATTTAACATTTCCTTTGACTTATGAATATATATGAATATATTTTTTTCTATTGTATCTTCAACACCTGAGAGTCTCTCTTCCATCTTCTTTTGGTGATGCTTGTGTCTGTAGTTCCTGTTCACTTACCCAGATTTTCCATTTCCTGAATTCCTTGTTTGTGTTTTTCTTATTGCTTCTATTTCAGTTTTCATGTCATGGATAGTTTCTTTCACCTGTTTGTTTTTCTTTGTCTTTCTTGGCATTCTTTAATGGATTTGTTTATTTCTTCTAATTTTTTGGTTGTCCTTTTCTTGATTTCTTTAAGGGAGTTTTTAATTTCCTCTTTAAGGACCTCTATCATCTTCATAAAGTTATTTTTAAGGTCATTTTCTTGTGCTTCAGCTGTGTTGGATTGCTCAGGTCTTGCTGTTGTAGGATAGCTGGACTCTGGTGGGGCCATATTGTCTTAGCTATTGTTGATTGTATTTTTCACCGGCATTTAGGTATCTGTGTTTGGGATATTTAGTTCTAGTCCCTGGTTTCTGCATTTGTCTTGTTGGATGGGTATAGCTGAATTTTTCCTGTGTTCCACCAGGTCAGCAGCTGCTCAGACCCAAGTATGTACACACAGAGGCTTATATTAATTAAAACTGCTTGGCCATTAGCTCAGGCTAACTACTGACTAGCTCTTACACTTAAACTCAGCCCATTTCTGTTCATCTGTATGTTACCATGTGTTCTGTGGCTTTACCTGTGCGTTTTACATGCTGCTCCCTGTACGGCTCAGCCTTCCCAGAATTCTCCTTGTCTGCTTATCCTACCTATATTCCTGCCTGGCTACTGGCCAATCAGCATTTTATTTATCAACCAATCAGAGCAACACATTCACAGCATACAGAACATCCCACAGCAGATGGGTGTTCTGTTCCTTGGTTTCTGTTTCCTCTTTTGTTTTCTAGTTTTTGTGGCCTGATTTCTGGTGCCTAGCATGACCTGTAGTCTAGTTGGGGGTCTCTGTCCAAGTTGAGAGTTAGCCTTCTGGTGATTATCTTGGCCTTTTATGCAGTAAGGGGTCTCTGTTCTTTTGACTGGTGTGGCCTGTACTTGCTCTTCTGACTGGTGTGCCCTGCATCTGAGCAGCTGGAGTCTGATCATGCTGGTGTTGCTTATGCCTCTTCTGATTGGCGTGGCTTGAGCCTGAGTGGCAGAAGTCCACTGGGGTTGAGGGCAGGCTCTAGCTGAGGGGCTGGCCATAAGGATGAGCTAAGATGTCATGGTCTGTGGGAAGAGTCTTGGGTTCCTGGATCTGATCTCGCCTCCAGTAAAGCAGAAGTCTTCTGCTGAAATTGTTTCAGTAATATTGAGCCCAGGGGAGGGGGTTCAGTTTGTGGTTCTTGGGCAAGCTTTAGGAGGTATTAGTTAGCAGGCTGCAGGTGATATCTTACCTGGGGTTGCTAGGACAATTCTGGCCTCTGATAATGCAGCTAGAGGTGTGGGCTGGGATATGGAGCCCAGGAGAGTGGGTCTGTTTTGGTTTTTATTTTTATTTGTTATTTTTTAACTTTTTATTGATTCTCTGTGGATTTCAATTCATACATCCTGATCCCATTCATCTCCCAGTCCCTTAGTATCTACCATCTGCCCTTGCAACCTTCCCCCACAAAAAAATAAAATAAAAGTTAATAGAAAAACAAAACCACAAAGAAACAAAAAAGTCTTTGTTGTCACACAAATTATCCCTTAGTGTTTCTGTTTCTGCCTTGGTGTAAGTTAGTGTTCCTGTCTGTTATCATCTGTTCCAAAAGTCAATATGAGGATTTCCAAATGTTAGAGGAGCCCTGAAATACTCAAAGATTGTCATACTGCAGGTATTTTTCAGCAGGGCAGTTCAATCTTCCCAGAGTCCCTTGGTTGTCCCCAGCTGGCATGAGTGTCATTGAGGTACTCACCTAGACATGATACAGCCTCCCTTCACCCTTGAAACGCTTTCCTGCACTGCCCTTGGAAAGGGGCCCTTTCTGTCCTCCTCTGGCCCCAAACATACTTTGCCAGGTCCCTGTGGTTCAGGTCTCTGTCATTTTCTTTGAATGCAAGATCCTCCAGGAAAGTGCATGATATTTGTTCTTGGACCTTGGGATGCTCAGTTGGGCACAGGACACCCACAGAGGAGTTAAATGAAAATTCCTATTAACTGAAGCTTGAGTAGAGACCTTGTCTCTCAAATTCACCATGAATGTTATTAAATGTCATTCCTTTTCCTCTATGAGCCACTAGTGGCCATGCAGAATGATTTTGAAGATTTCATCAAGACCTTTGACCTTAAATTTTACAATAACTTTTGTGACAAAACAATCTGAAATGACAACCCTCATCCGATGTCTTCATTCTTGGAAGAAGCCCATATTGTGCAGCTCTCCAAGATTCCCTAAAAATGACCAAACTCCCACTTTCAGTACCAGAGCATGTTTCTCATGCATAAACACCAGGGCCAATATGGAGAAACAATAACCAAGATTCCACTGGGAAAACAAATAGCCTCCAAAAGCAAAGCACACACTTGAATCCTGGCTGTGAATATCATCCAATTCTCTATATCCCAGACTCATAATGTCAGGGCAATTATAATGAAAAATGCAAACATTTGGTCCTCTGTGTTCTCTAACTTGTGATAACATACAAATAAACTTGTTTCACCTAGCTAAATAAAAAGAAGCTTAAATTTTCCTTATCCAGTTATTCTGAATAAGGAAACACATGTCTTCAAAGGAAGAAAAGCAGAGTGTCAGTGGCCAGGCCAGGAAACTTCTAGGAAATGAATGGCAGGTGCAACCCATCCTCACAGATCAACCATCTGAGGTCCCTGGGGACTTCTTCTCATTGTTAATGTGCTTGAATCACACAGATGGTCTTCATGGGCTTCTGTGACAGTTTTGTTAGAAACCAAGGCTGGGAATACCAAACAGGAAAGAGGCTATGGTATCATTTAGCCAAATGCTGATGACAATGTTTTAGCCAAAGTCACAAAAGGGCTACCACATTGCTTCTCTTACTTGAAGATTTAAAGATGGTTCAAAAAGAAGTGGGTCTGATTGTGCTTGTTTGCAGATGGCACCCACCAGACACAGATAACTGGACAGTGTGCCCTGGAAGAATAGGTGGTGGTTGGTAACTGGAGGTTTTTGTATCATGAATCATGTGGAAGTATGTATATATCCAAGGACAGTATGGGACAGGAGAGATTTAGCTAGATGGCTCAGTGATTAAAGGTACCTGCATCTGATGACCTGAGATTGATACCCAGAACCAACATGGTGAAAGAAGAGAACTGACTCCCATAAGTTGCCCTCTGATCTCAACATTCATACTTGGCCAATGCACATATAACTCCTTTTCCCTCATTTTTAATATAATAAATAAATAAATGAGATAAATAAATAAATGTACCTTTTAAAAAGAAATTTCTAGTAAATATGAGAAGTTTGGAGAGACAGAAATGAGTGTGGCCTGTGTATAGAAATAGGGCAAGGTGAGACAGGGACCTAACACAATTGGCAGAAGCTGTGGTTATAATTATTCAGAGCAGCCTGCATTCCTTTCCATTGTGGAGCTCTCTATCCTCCTTGGAGGTTGGGAATTAGTTGGACATGGCATTGCTAATGCTGCAGGTGTGCTATGGTCTACATGTATCTCCCTCAATTTGTAAGTTGGGAATTTGTTGTATGAGTTTCCCTGGGAAGATATAAACTAACAAAATCTACTCACCTCAGGTAGGAAACCAACAACAAGCAAAGTAAAGGGTCCACCAAAATCTACTTGACAAAACCAATGAACTACTTGGGATTATTATAGGAGTATAAATGAGAGGTTTTTTACAAGGGCATAAATAACTCAAAGGCAGCTGCATCATCAAAAAGCTTACCCCAAACATGGGTGACTCACAAAACCTGCATCACTGGAGTCCCAATCCCCAGTCAACCTCTCACCTATACAGCTGTGAGGAGATGGAGCTATGACCCGAACCTTGAGTCAGGGTCTTCTGATCTTCACGCCTTCTTTCTAGGAAGTACTATTAACAGCTTCACCATCATTAATTACCACAGACCTGGCGATCACTGTATTCTTTTGCTTATTTTATTCCTACGACTGATGAGCCAAAGTATTTTGTAGGTCATCACATTGTGCTGGCTAGTTTTGCCTGGAAATTGCCTGGAAACAGAGTTTTACTGAGGTGAGTTTGGCTTATGGGCACTCTATGAGGGGTTGGCTTAACTACTCATTGATGTAGGAAGACCCATACCACTGTAGTCAACACTCTTCCCTAGGCAGTATGTCATGAACAGCTTAAGAGAGGAGAAAGCTAGCTGAGAGCCAGAAACAAGTAAGGGCCCACGTACTTGCTCTCTCTGCTCTTGGTTGTGAACATGATGCCCTAAGTTTTTGCCTTGGTCCCCCTACAATAATGAACTGTAACATGGAGTTGTAAGACAAATAAATTTTTTCTTCCCTTTTCCCTCCATTGCTTTTTGTCACAGTATTTTTATCACAGCAACAGAAATGAAACCAGGACATGTAGCAATCATGTTTCATGATGCCCATGGTTATGTGACTTGGTAACAATATCTTTATTACAGCTGTCTCTTTTACTCTTCTAGGAGGCCCTCATCAGATTCAGCACCTGCACCTTAGACTCTCCAGCCTCCAGAAAGGTGAGCAAATAAATCTCTGTTCTTTATAAATTATTCAGCCTTAGGTATTCTTCTACAGCCACACAGAATGGCCTAAGACAAGTGTTTGCTGTGGGGGATTTCCACAATGCTCCCTCTGTTGTGTCAATTGATCTGTGCATCTGTGGCCTCTCTGTATACAAACGATGACTGGAGCATAGAGGACCCTGAGGAACACTTCTGTTGAAGGATTAATACCTGTTATGAGTCTTTCCTGTATGTGTTGAGTTCTTGATAGCCTTAGTCATTCTAAGTCACTGATTTCTTCCCCCATCAAATGTATGTTGTCTTATTTCTTTCAGTAGAAATGAGACAGGATAGAAATATAGGGGAAATTAAGAGGTATGAGAAGAAGTCCCTCACTCTGAGATCTAGTTTGACTTTTTTCCTGGCTGAGAGTCAAGAAACTTCATTCACTACCATTGATAAAGCCAAAATGCCTAGAGAGATGATACATGTTTCTCTAAACACATCGCAGATAAAGGTGTTTAGAACCAATGAGCTTTGCAGACTTAGGGTCAGACTATGTATCAAGCTCTTGAGTTGTACTGTGTTACCACTTTCTCATTGCTAAGCCTAAACATGGACCCTATAAAACCACCTTATAATTTCATGTACAAAAATGAACCCTTTAAGAAAACTGAGCCAACTCATGTGTTTTACTTAATTTTAAACTTTACTTAGAATTACCTAATTTTCAACCAATTTACATTCTTTGTGGGATATAATTTAGAAAGGCACAGGTGTACACACACACACACACACACACACACACACACACACACAATGCAAAGAACACTTATTGCCTCTTTCTTTCTCTTTCTCTGTTTCTCTGTGTCTATCTGTCTCTCCCCTACCCCCTCCTCTGTACATCATGCTTTGGATGTGTACTGTAATGTTCCTAAGTGTGTCTCTCTCTCTAATTGTCCACGTTTTCATCTAAAGTATGTTCTCCTTATTATCTTGATGAACTCACTAACTTTACTCTGACTCATCCTGAAATTCTTTTCGACAGTAGTCCATCAAAGAATTATCTGGCCTTACTTGAGTGGAAGTCCCTAAGGAAGAGGAGAACTCCTTAGGCTGCTGACAGGAGTGTTGGGCTATGTCTCCTTGGCATCCCTAGAATAAAGAGAGTTGAAATCATCCTGATTCCCAGTGGAATAATTAGGGCTGGTGTACCCAGAGCAAAATTTAAAATAGCTTTCAGTTACTAAGAAGATTAAAGCTAATGGTATCTACTTAAAGTGACTGGATGTAAGCCAAAGTTTAAAAAAAAAAAAACCAGAATGACCTCTTTCTTAATAGCTATTCAGAACCATAGATGGCAAACCATTGTTTTAATATGCAGGGACAGTTATTCAGGACTCCAAATGAGCTAATCTTCTCAGAGTGCCTTATCTACACCATCGGCATGGAAAATTAGCATAAAGCAGTGGGGGGGGGGATGCTGAATTAAAAAACCAACCCACTTCTTAAGTATCTCTCCAAGAAACTTAATATTCCCAGTTCATTTGAGTTTCTTGAACAGTGTGGGTGATGTTTTAGAGAATACTTCCAATATAATATTGGTGAGATATTTCAATTGCTTACTTGATTTGTTAATACACCATCTCCTCCCAAATGACACTTGGCAAATTGTGCACAAAACAAAGCATTTAACTGTCAGTTCTAAAGTAGTCCTATTACTGACTACCATGGTGTTATGCAATAAGCACTTCAAAACTCCAGCATCCTAAACCAAGGGTTACTAGTTATTGCTGAGTGTGGGAGGCAGCTGGCAACTGGATGATGTAAGCTGTCTTGGCCAAGTGACTTTGCATTAGACTGTAACAGCTGGGAGAGTTCTGCTTCTCATTGTACTGAGAGTCATCTGGCACGGCCCTGCCTTGCCTGTTTCTCATTCTTGCACCAATAAGGTGTGTTCTCACCCTGTATTACGGCATGAGGGTAAGCAGCAGGAACAACAAAAAATAAACAAGGTTACAAAAGAGGCAGTTCTTACCTAACCGCTCATTGGTTTGAGTGAGTCACACTGTGAACAGGCACACTATCACTTCCCTTTAACTCCCACTTGCTGAAGAGTCATGTGAATGAATACAAGTGCAGGGATGAGAACTATCATCTGCCTTTTTAACAGGAGGAGGTTCAGTGTCACATGACAAAGAGCATTGGCAGAATCAGAGAATAATGCAACTCTTCAGTGAGCTTTAGTCTGTTGTGGATTCTTCCAGCACCCCTGTGCTCTAGTTCCCAGCCAACCATTTTATGTGCTTTCCCTGTATCTGAACTATCTATCTCAGTCCCAGTATATCCATCGTTGGTTCATTTTCTGGGTCTTAGGGTTCTCACCTCTGGATTGACTCAGTGGACAAGCTTCCTTTGTAAGATCAGTCTGACAACTGCCCACTCAAGGAACTGAGATCTTCCAAAGCTCCTCCTCCCTACCAGCTGATACATCAAGGCCTTCCTCAGCTTCCTGGTTTTCAAGATGGGTGAAAGCTGCTATCAGTACAGGCACCAAAATGTAGCAGGCATGTCAGGGGTGGTGGCAGCTGCTCTCGCTCATTGAACAGTAATTGCCAATCTCATTGCACTTTAGATGGGTTAATTTCATGTTCTCCTACCTTTGTCGTTTCTATGGAGCTTCCTAACCTAATATGGAGATCATAAAAAGAGAGTCTGTTTCAGAAAGTGATGTGAGGCTTTCAGACCATCTTCTGGCATGGGCGTCACAGTGAGCCTGTCTGTCGGCTTGCTTTGCTTCTGGCCACATCTCCATTTGCCTTCTCTTCCTCAGATCATGGTGACTACAGAGGGAAGTGGAGCTCTCACAGGCTATCAGTTCTTATTTGCAATGGGATTTTCAAGGCAAATCAATGTGCAGTCATATGAGTAGAGAATGAGAAATGGGACACAGATACAACTGAAATAAATACAAATGAACAGTGTTCTATTGTTTGAATGAGTCCCCCTAAAGTTCATCGTAATGAAAGCAATCCATATGTACATGGTGTCTGAAGGAAGTGTCTTTGGAAAGTAATTAGGATTAAATGGAGTCATGAAAACAGGGTTCCCATGATGGTACTGGTCGCTTTGTGAGAACAGGAAGATGGCTGGACTAGCACATTTGCTCTGCCTTTCTAGTTGACGCCCTGGACCACATCATGATGTAGCAAGAAGGCTCTGGCCAGATGTCAGTGCCACATTCTTGCACTTTCCAGCTTCCATAAGGCAAAAAAATATTTTTATTCAAATTATACAGTATAGAGTATAATTATATAGTATAGAGCAGCCCCAAATGACCAAGACAAAGGATTTTGTTTGTATGGTGTACATCTGTAAAGAAAGGGCATCAGATCCCACAAAATCCAAGTCTTTCTTGTCATGCAAGTTTGTGAGTCTGTCATCCACCTACATTTTTTTAAATTTGTAGCAAGTCTCCCTTTAGCAACGCGAGGCATGTCTCAGAACTTTCTAAGTTTTGTCTGGTAATTTTGCACTTCATGAATTTTAGAAATTCCTGCCAGATGATCACACATTCTGTTTGTAGTGCTCTGCTTTGAAAGGCAGATTATGTGTTTCCTTTGTGTATATGCAGTGTATGTGGAGTGATCTATGAGATAAAAAGAGTACATCTAGGTGTCAGTGAAGACCCCTAGTTATCCATCCAAACTCATTTTGTCTAGTGTACTCCTTCAAAACCAAGCGTTGTGGTTCATCTTTAGACTGACCAACACAGTCTATCACAGGGCCCCACCTTGTGGCCTCAAGGTGGAACCAGCTCTGAGGTGCATTTGGAGTTTCAGGGTGGCCTGTGGCCAAGCTGAAGCATATAATCCAGTAGCCACCTCATCTCTGTCCCATTCCCTCCTCACCCCCGTTCTGCTTCTCTTTCTACCTTACTACCATCAGAGAAGGTTGTGTCTAAGGGCTCCCACCTCAGGCTCTGTTGCTGGGAAACCTATTCCAAGGTAGTTAGATGTTGCTTCTTTTATCTGGTCTGAAAATACACCATCAGGTTAGGTAAATTCCTACCCACAGTCATGTACCTTAACAGCAAGAACTCAAGCCCTCTGTTTATAAGTCACATAGTTTCCAATCCTCTGCATACCTTCCTAATTCACTGAATGGGCTGTTCGAAACATGGCAGTTAGGGCACTGGGCTCCCACCTGAGGAGCTAAGTTCTGATCAGACCCTAGTATGTGAAGGATCAAGAATACCAATGAAAGCCCAAGGACTACATGTCTAAATATGGTAAAATGGTAAGTAATGCCACTGATTTGCAAATAAAATGTGTTCTGTCATCTTACTGGGTGAAGTATGCCTTGACGGGAGAGCCAGGTTTATTCTAGACTTCTCCATTTTCCAAATAAAAAGGTGATATGGTTAGGATCTCTGACCCCAACCTCTGACCCCATCTCAAGCTCAAGCCACTTTTTGCAGTATTTAGTATATGTTTATAAAGCAAGGGCACTGGATCACACAAGGTCAAGATCTTTCTTATCCTGCAAGGTTGAGATTCAATCCTTCTTCTAGACAGAAGATGTGCCAACCTCTCTAAGCTGGCATGAATAAGAACAACAGAGGAAGTTTTGATATTCAGTAAGTCAAGGGCTTGGAGAAAGGCTACCCTGTGAGTGAGTATCCTTATAAACTTTACATTCAGTCTTTCAGGAAGTGCACTCTTCCCAAAATATGTGCTTCATGTCCAGTGAATATGGAGTAACTGCTGCTTGAGGGCTTGTGAGCATTTGGCTCCATTCAAGTGTCCCGAAATGGGGTAAGAGCAGGCAACATATTTGGAAAAGGGAATGCCTATTTCAAAATGGGACAAATGTTCAGTGTTCCAGTAAAGAATGCACTTTAATACTAAAGACATGCCCATCAATATTTCACATTAATATGGTGCATTCTCAAATATTTAAGCCTATTGAGTGGATTTTATTTGTTAATTCCATAATTGGTTCCTTTTAGACTAGATGCATTTGCTTCATTGAAGTCTGTTGTATGTCAGCAAAATCTGGTCAGTGTTTCTGAGAAATGATATTACATGACCATTAACCAGGGAGAAAGATACAGTGAAGCTCTAAACATAAGAACTGTTACTTAAGTCCAGAAGCATGCATGTACATGAATAGGACAGAGAGAACCTAGCATAGCATCCAAAAGCTGCTAACCTAGGACTATGGTGGTCAGCTGTGCTTATTAGGAGAAAAAAAAAACTGGCCTGCAGGTGCCTGAAGAGCTGCTGATGCCCACACTCTAAGCTAAGTGTATGACACTGATGAGGGGCTCTCTGAGCTAAATCTCAGACCTCTCTTAGAGGAAGACCCATGTTCAGGTTAGTTTTATATAATAAAGGAGTCTGAAATGATACAATTAAGCAATGTTCAAACTCTTTCTTGCAGGGCTGCCTGCAAGGCAGGAAGAAAACATAGCAGTTGGTTCAGGACATGGGACAGTGGCTGGAACTAAGTGGTCTTGAAAATAACCATTCCACTAATATCAGTTCTAAACAGTGTCTCTTGGGGAGGGGGGACGTTGTTCTTAAGAAAGAGCTCATGCTGCTCAAAATGATTATTTCTGCTTCCCTCACTTTCTAACAAAGCAACTGAGTCCTATACTAGACAATTAAGTAGCTAATTATGTAGTGAGTAGCCAAATAGAAAGTCTGGTCGTACAGAATGGAAAGGTCAAAGCTCCATGAATTAGATTTTGTGCATTTCTATCTGTTTCTAAATGAATTTATTAAAGAATCACCCTGGTGATATTGATGAGCATTGGTTTTTCCCATCTGCAAGTCTGTGGGATATTGAGTCAGCCTCCTCACAGCTGGTGCCATGCCCATGGGAGAAGATGACTTGCAACTATGTTCTCAGGGCCTTCTCACCACCACTCTATAAACTTTGTCACTTGGATAGGCTGAGGAGGCCACCTGGCTCAGACCTCACAGTGCGCTTGAAAGCGCAGCCGACAGACTGCCGTCCTATACCTCAGCAGGGCTAAGTGGGCAACATCCCAGGCCGGAGTCTCTGGAACTTAGCTTCTTACTCTGGGTTCCCCTGCTATTGGAATGTTACCAGGGCTGTTTTCTTCTTAGGTAGGGATTGCCATTTCTGTCTTCTCCCCCAGGGGAAAGGAGGGATGGAGACTAAGCTGGCGAGGAAGTTGATGTGTGAATGAGATCCCACACAGAGTGGGCTGGGGTGCATTTGACTTATTTTTTGTCTTCCACATTTTTATACAATAAAAGTAATACTAAAAAAAATTGAAAAGCATTTAATCTCAGTGAAACCACACACACCTTTTTTTTATCCCCAGAAGCCAACTCCAGGCTGTATCCTCCAAGAAAGAAACCTGACCAGACACCCAACAAGACCAAGATTTGAGCTGGAACAGTCCACTCTGCCCCATCATAAGATCTTGTGTTCATACAAGTGTTTCAATTTCTGGCGTGTTCACTTTCTTTGCATTTCAGGAAAATAATGCATGGAACACAATCATATTTACAACCCTTGCTATTGCAAAATCAGAGATACTAACTCTTCCACAAAGCATCCTTCACTCCAGTACTTCAAGTGGACACTGAGGCCAAGACACAGATGGACTGTCAGTGGCTTTCTTAGGAAAGCAGAGAAGCAGTGTATATCACAAGCTTTGTCAATTCCTTTCATCACAGTCTAGGCCCCAAACAGAGCCACAGGATAGTGGATAAATCAGCCTGCACAGAAAGCCTGGATAATGAGCAGCTAGATTTCATCCCTGAACAAGTAGAAAGAAGCTAAAGGGTGAGGAAGGATGGTGCATTGCCTCAAAAACAAAAGCTTCAAAGGAGACTATATTTCACGTTGACATTTCTCTGAGGACTATCGCTGGCCCTGTATTTTTTTTCAAAGCTTGCCCGAATGAAAAATAAACAAAGAAATGATGCCCATCATAACAAAAGAAAGCAAGAAAAAGCAAGGATAAGAAAGGAAAGGAAATAAATTTAGGGCCCAGAGATAAGGTGCCTTTGGATCTGTTTTCGGCACCCTGCCTTCCTGACAGATGAGGCATTGACTGGAAATCCACTAGGTCTTTTGTGCACTTCCTTAGAAAACCCAGCCTTACAAACTCCTGGTATGTCAGTTTTCCAATTCCTCTTCTTAATAACCAATCACCCTCAAAATCAGAGCAGAGCCATCAGCTTCCTCCATCCCTATATGATGTCTGATAACCTAATCTGTCTTCAATAGGGAACCTGTTTAATTGGCGTTAGTAAGAACCTTTCCTTATCCCTAGTGTTTTCTCTTAGTGATGCTCTGCTGAGTTCTCCCACCCTGTTCTTTCACTATAAATTCCAACAAGTCCATGTTATGTTAAAAAGTGAAGCCCACCACTGTCCTCCCTCCCTCCCTCGTTGCGTTGCTCTATAGTCTCGTGGTGATTCTATATAAAGTCTTCCTCATTATGAGGTGGATATAAAATGTTTCATACATGAGCATGTGTTTGAACACTTGGTTTGTGGTTAGCAGTGCTATTTTTTGGAGATTGTGGGAACCTTAAGAGAAAGACCCTAGCTGAAGCAAACGGATTTCTTAGGGGGAAGAACTTTGAGACTTGTAGCATGGCTCCATTCCTGTCCCTTCTCTGCTTGCTGATCAACCCAAATGTAAGCCATCAGCCTCATTCTCCTGCAATTATGTCTTCTCTCTGTGATGGACTGTATATTCAAAGTACGTGACAAAATTAATCATTTTCTTATTTAAATTGCTTCTTGAATGTTTGGTGATGAGAACAGCACCTAATACAGAAAATAGGTACCAAGAAGTAGAATTGTTGCTGTGTTAACCTTAACAGTAAGGTTCAATAAGCCTTTGGAACTTGTTTGTAGGAGAGAGTTTGATTATGACTAGAGAATTCCTGGAAAAGCTGTAAGTAGATTTTTGTGGGTCATTTTGGTGAGAATGTAGAAATGTAGAAGACCACACTGATGAAAGAAATATAGACAGTAAAGGCTAGGCTCATTGGGTTTTTGAGGTGAACAAGGACTCTACAGTGTGTTGGGCTAGAGGACATTCATGCACATTTTAGCAAAGAATCTAATTTGTTCTGTCCATACAATGAACAATTGAGTAAAGCTGAATTCAAAGTAATGGATTAAGGTTTTGGTGGAGGGGATTTTAAGACAGTGTACCACAAGGAAAGGAACTTGAACATAATTCTGTACAGAACACTGTGGATAATGTGGCTATAACTAGTAAAGATGTTAGCTCTACTAAGGAGAAAAATAAGATTCTCTTGGGGCACTATGAAAGGTACCTTAAGGACAAGACCTCACCCATGAAGATTTCCAGGCTTCAACAATGTACACTCTCTTTGAAAATCCTTTATTCAGAATGAGAATTCTTGGACATAGAGACATTCCTGGGTATACTAATCAATCAGAGCTGTCAAGTAAATTTTCTCAGGTTCAGCCAAGAAAGCACACAGAGACTTCTACAGCTGGGTTCAAGGGAATCAGGCATCCCGACCTTGCATGATCTCACTGTCAACTATATGATGCTGGTTGTGTAGAGATATAAAACACAAGTTCTAGGGTAGTCATGGAAGCTTACAACAAGATTCTAGAAAGTCACTAAGGCCCAACAATGTGTAGTGAGATTGGATTTCTGTCCTGGAGCTTCTGTGTAGATTGTGCATGAAGTTGTGAAGATGAAGTCTAAAATGTGATGGAGATCCTAGGATACAAAAGATACCAGAAACAGGGGACTTCAATAAGGTAAGTTGCAGGCATGAAATTAAGCCAGCCCAAGGGAGTGGGCACTTGTACCAAAGGCAATAAACATGGAGAAACAAGACTATTCAAACTCATGATGCCATCATGAGCCCCAGATGTCAGATATGGACATGCATAATTTGGTGTTTTTGATGCTGGATTTCAGCCTTGTTTGGGTCCAATTATCCCTCTTATCCAAAATTCCTATCTTTTATAATAGGAGTGATTACTCTGTACCACTGTATATTGAAAGTGTTTGACTTTTCAAATTATCATTTTATAGAACCTCCCAGTCAAAGAAGTTAATTTGAGTCTCAGAAGATACTTTGGACTTGGCTTTTGATCAGTGTTGATACTACTATGACTATGAGAGTTTCTGAAGTTAGGTTGAATGCATGCTGCATCATGAGAAGGCCCTGAGCCTGTGGGCCGGGCATAGAATGTTATGGTTTTATGTAAAATATCATCCACAAGCTCATGTGTTGGAACACCGAATCCACTGATGATGGCATTGTTTTAAGCAGCCTGGAGCCTTTGGATGATGAGGTCTAACCGAAGGAAGTAGGAGGAGGTATATCTTGAGGTTTACAGCTTGGCCCTATTTGCTGTCCTATCTCGGCTTCCTGAACCTCGCAGACATGCGCAAACAGCCTCACATTCCTGCCCACCACAGCCTCTAGGCTCTTTCACTGACATGCCTTCCATGTCATCCTGGATTGTATCACTGAAAACCCAAAAATAAACCTATCCTTCCTTAAATTACTTCCTGTTAGTTATTAGTTCTGAGGAATGAGGAAAACAATGAAAAATGTTCTATGTGCCTTGACCAGTGTTACTAAGCATCCCTTTCTTCAACAACTTAAACAATGTGTGTGATCTAAATAGCTCCTTCAGTAGCTTAGAGTCATCTGGAGTTGGTAGAACATGCACTTGTCTCTACCAAGGCCTGGGACAAGAACGTGAAGGGGTTAGGACAGATGGCCAGGAGGCAGGGCCTGTGTGTCAACTGGGCCCACTATAAGAAGTAAGGTTTGGCATGGGATGAGCAGACACAAAAAGTTTAACTGACTCATGGATTGAACAAATATGATTTTCTGTGCCAATATGATAAAAAATGAAAACAAATTGCAACAAAAATTATTCCAGTAGCAAAACACTTGGCCAAAGGAGTCAGAAGCTACATGTTATCGAGTAGCATAAATGCCAAGGGCCTCTCAGATCTTCCCTACTGTTTCTGCTCCCATTTGCTACCATTATCTTGACACAAAGACTGTATCTCAAAATAACAACCTTTGCCCCAAGATCTAAGGTCCTTAAGAAACAATTCTCCTGGAGTCAGAGCCTGAAGAGTAAGGTTTCTGAGGCAGGACCAGGGAAAGGTCAGCTGTAGTAGCCTGTTGCTCTCACCTCAGAAACCTTTCTACCACTGGAACACTGAGTGAGCAAAGTGGAGGAAGCAGGATTCAAGGGCACTGATCTCTCAGCCTATAGCTAAAATCTCATCAGTTTGAGGTCTACACCCCCAACTTCTAAAGTAAAGTGCCTTTCTTCCTCCTTTTGTCTGCCAGTTAGACTGCCTTTAGGAATTGTGGACTCCTTATTTGGCACCATATTCTCATCCTGCTTTCCAAGGGAGGTTTGACTTGCCACTCCCTAGCTCTGTCTCCACTCCTGATTTTCTCCCATCCCAAGCTATTCTCTGCTTCCCCATCATTATGCAACTGTGAGTAAACACAGTCTCCACAGTCAAATCAAACCTCACTTCTTCCTTAAGTAAAATTCTGAACCTCTCTCGGTCAGTATCTTGGTCTGCAAAACAGGAATGAAAGTGTCCATCCTGTGTAGATAGAGACTTCCATTCTAGACAATCAGTCGAACAACAGATGATCCAGTTAGAAAATGTCAGCCTCTTTTTTCCTTTCCAGCCCACTGGGCTATCTTTTTGATGTGCAGCCTCAAAACATTCTCAACTCCTGGGAAACGAACTTATAAATTTTCACATCTGTTCTCAGGACTTTGCTGTGTTGTATCTATCCAGCTGCCTACTCCAGAAACCCAGTGAGTCACATCTCTCTCCATTTTTCATTAGCAGAATTCCATGCTGCTTGTTCACAATGCTATGGGATAGGGCCAGGGACATCCCTAGATACATCCCTCTTTGTCTGTACCTATATTCAACTTATTCTCGCCTTCTTAACCCCATGCATCTTTTTTATATAATTTAACTTAATTTTACATATCAGCCATGGATTCCCCTGTCCTCCCTCCTCCTGCCCCCTTCCCCACCCTCCCCCCAGCTCCCCCATTCCCATCTCCTCCAGGGCAAGGACTCCCCTGGGGATTCAGCTCAGCCTGGTAGATTCAGTCCAAGCAGTTCCAGTCCCCTCCTCCCTTCACCCAGGCTAAGCAAAGTATCTCTGCATAGGCCCCAGGTTCCAAACAGCCAGCTCATGCACTAAGGACAGGTCCTGGTCCCACTGCCTGGGGGCCTCCCAAACAGTTCAAGTTAATTAGCTGTCTGACTTATCCAGAGGGCCTGATCCCCATGAGGAGCATGGAGGCTCCTCAGCTATTGGTTCATAGTTCATGTGTTTCCACTAGTTTGGCTATTTGTCCCTGTGCTTTTTCCAACCTTGGTCTCAACAATTCTCACTCATACAATCCCTCCTCTTTCTTGCCTATTGGATTCCTGGAGCTCCACCTGGGGCCTGGCCATGGATCTCTGCAACCGCTTCCATCAGTCAGTGGATGAGAGTTCTAGCACGACAGTTAGGGTGTTTGGCCATCCGATCACCAGAGTAGGTCAGTTCAGGCTGTCTCTCAACCATTGCCAGTAGTCTATTGTGGAGGTATCTTTGTGGATTTCTGGGAACTTCTCTAGCACTTTGCTTCTTCTTATTCCCATGGGGTCTTCATTTATCATGGTCTCTTTTTCCTTGTTCTCCCTCTCTGTTCTTGGTCCAGCTGGGACCTCCCGCTCCCCTAAGCTTTCTTTCCCTCAACCCTTGACTTCATTACCCCCACCACGTCCAGCTTGCTCGCGTAGAGTTCATCCATTTCTCTGTCATTGGGTGATCCCTGTGTCTTTCTTAGGGTCCTCTTTTCTAGGTAGCCTCCCTGGAGTTGTGAGTAGCAGTCTAGTGGCTAAGATCAAAAACACTGAAGACAGTTTATGCTGTAGAGGATGTGGAGCAAGGGGAACTCTCCTCCACTGTTGGTGGGAATGCAAGCTTGTACAGCCACTTTGGAAAACAATATGGTGCTTTCTTAGAAAATTGGGAATCAATCTCCCCCAAGACCCAGCTTTACCACTCTTGGGCATATTCCAAAGGAATGCTCAATCATACCACAAGGGCACATGCTCAGCAATGTTTATAGCAGCATGATTTGTAATAGCCAGAACCTGGAAACAACCTAGATGCCCTTCAACTGAAGAATGGATAAATAAAATGTGGTACATATACACAATGGAGTACTACTCAGCAGAGAAAAACAATGACATCATAAGGTTTGCAGGCAAATGGATGGATCTAGAAAAAAATCCTGAGTGAGGTAACCCAGACTCAGAAAGACAAACATGGTATGTACTCACTCATAGGTGGATACTAGATGTAAAACAAAGGATGACTAAACCCCATGCATCTTGACCTTTAAACTCTGTCTCCACTCCACAACTCCATCAGTATACGTTATCTCTGGCCCCTGTGTGGAGGTTCCATTTGAGGGGAAGGGATTGCAGTCCCTTCTATACTTATAGTCAACACTCCCAAAAAGCATGACATTTGTTATTCACTGAATTTTTCTAATTCTTCCAAATCCATGTATGGTTGGCCTGGTCCTCAGGAACTACATGTAAAGTGGTGTCTCTGAGGAAGTACCCGAGATTGGAGGAAGTCATAATGGTGAGGCCATGGTTTGGTTGTTACTTCTTATCTATGTTATCTATTTTATCTATGAAGAGATATCAGAGAGCATAAGAATTCTCTCAGCCACGTGAGAACCCAATGAGAAGGTGGACATCTCTAAACCAGAAAAGCAACCCCAC
The DNA here is from genome assembly GCA_902168425.1 of Peromyscus attwateri. NCBI lineage: Eukaryota > Metazoa > Chordata > Mammalia > Rodentia > Cricetidae > Peromyscus > Peromyscus attwateri. The sequence continues at coordinate 9,099 of CABHPP010129960.1, read as the reverse complement.
CAGAAACCAATCTTGTCAAATCCTGATCTTGAACTTTCAGCCTACAGGAAAGGGAGACAGAATATAAATTTCTGTTGCTCAAGCCACATTGTCTAGAAGATCAGGCTAATGTCCCAAACAGTGCTACTGGGTCTTTGGTGTCTGACCATAGATATCATCCCTTTCCAGTCTCATTTCTAGTCTTCATCCATTCTCAGCCTTGCTGTGTTCTGCCAGCATGCTGTCCTTCTTGCATACTACCTAGCTTTACACCAGTAAGCCATCATACCAGGCATGGAGCTTTTGAGCACATACTCATCCTCAAGAATACCTCAGTGGGTCATCCCTGACTTAGGCTGGTTATATCAGCCTTTGAGTCCTACAAAAGTATATGGGCCTCACCTCTATTTACCTGCATGTAGAGCCTCTGGTTTTGTTGTTGTTGTTTTTCCTTTACTAAACACCATATTTCTCAGTGACAGGGATGGGTCTCTTCCATCTATCTAGGCCTTCATGATGAGTAGTAGCACAAGATATGTCTGTCAAGAACCTCTTGTTCAGTTTCGCTCAAAGGGAAGAGCTAGTAAAACTATTGTGTAGTTCTATAACAAGGCTATGCGATCAGTACATTCAGGATACAATACGTTTGTACACAGGACTCCTGTGTTGCTTGTGAATAAAAACCACACTGCTTATTCTCCCCTAAGACCCTCCTACACTCTCCATAGTGCACTCTTCTTTTCATTTCTGTAATTTTGTCATTTCAGGAATATCATACAAATAAAATTATAGTATCTAGAATATTTAGATTTAGGTATTTTTGCCTAAATATTCTAGCTTGTTTCAAAACCTGATAATTTAATCAGGACTTAACATTCATCTATTACTGAAGATCTAGATTATTTCCAGTTTTAAGACATTGGGATTAAGGTTGCTACAAGAATTTATACAAATGTTAATTTTATGTCCCCTTAAGTTTTCATTTTTCCAAGATGAATACCCAAGAGTAAACTGCTGCATCATGTGGTAGTTGTTTGCTTAGTATTTTTTTCTTTTTAGTTCTTTGTCTTTGGTACTATTACTGATTTGTTTATTTATTCTTGTATCATAGCAATACTAACTTCATTCAGTGAGTTGGGAAGTGGTCCCTTCTCACATTTTCTGAAAGAGATAATGAAAATTTGACATTGATTATCCCATAAACCTTTAATAAGATTCTTAAGGAAAGACATGTGGACCTAGATATATATTTTGGGGAATGCTTAAATTATAAATTCAAATGTTTTCATTTGGGTGAGTTATCGCCTATGCTTCAGAAGGAATTGGTTTCCTCTTGGTTGTCAAATTTATACATATAGAGTTTATCATAGTTTCTGCTATTATCCTTTTGATGCTACCAGGGTCAGGGGCAATGATTCCATTACACTCCCTTCTTTGATGAATTCTCTCTCTCTCTCTCTCTCTCTCTCTCTCTCTCTCTCTCTCTCTCTCTCCTTTATTTCTGGCAGGAGATTCATCAAATTGACCCATCTTTTCCATTACCCACATTGATTTTTCTATACCCTTTATTATGTTTCTGGTTTGTATTCATCTATTTCTGCTGTCATTCTGATTGTTTATTCCTGCTCCTTGCTTTGGGCTTATTTAATTTTTATTTTTCTTGATATGGGATGTGAGCACTTGAACTGCTGACTTAAGGCTTTTCTTTCTATTGTGTGCACTTTGTTCTGGAAATTTTCCCCCTATCCCTGCTTTGTTTTTTCTGTGGTATTGGTGTTCTGTTCTGGTTTCATTCTATGTTGACTTTGAAACTTACTTTGGGGCCCTGAATTATTTAAGAAATACATTATTTAGTTTTCAGCATGGAGAGATTTTTCTATCTTTCTGTTATTGATGTCTAGTTTGATTTTATTATAGTCAAAGAACAATACATCCTATAAGGTTTTGAATTTACACAGGTTAGTTTTATGGGCCAGGATGTAGTCTGTCTTTGTCAATGTTTTGTGAACTCCCAGAAAGAATGTATACTCCACTGCTGATGAGTGAATCATTTCATCCCACTGCTTGATGTGCTCTTAACCTCTTCTTTATGCCTATTGATTTCCTATCTGGTTCCTGTATCATTTGTGAAAAGATGAAGTCTCCAGCTGTGCTTGTGGACTTTTTTCCTCCCCCTTTCCATTTAAATCAACTTTCTCTTCTCATCTCTGGAGCTTTAATTGCAACATGCCTTCAAGCTCACTACACTGATGATCTTTTTTTTTTTTTTAGCATTATGCATAGTTCTTACCTCTAGTAATCTTCTCCTCTCTGAACATCTTCATTTACTATTACTGTTAACAAGTGACTTCTGTTTTTCTTTTCTTTTCTTTGATTACTGTTTGGAAGAATATATATACTTTTCACTTGTTTTATGGGATTTAAAGTGAGTTTTGTATGTAAAGTGACTTTGCAAATGTGCTGTGAATTTCAGTTCCCAGAAAGAAATTGCATCTTCTGCATGAACTGGCTTTTTGGAGTCCATTACCTATGGTGGGACACTTTGCTCAGCCTTGCTGCAGGGGGGAGGACCTTGGTCCTGCCTCAACTGAATGTACCAGGCTTTGCTGATTCCCCATGGGAGGCCTTACCCTTTTGGAGGAGGAAATGGGGTGTTGGGGAGCGGGGAGACTGGTGGGAACAGGAGGAGGGATGAGAGAAGAATTGGTGGTTGGTATGTAAAATGAACAAAAAACCCTTCTTAAATAAAAAAAAAAAGAGAGAGAAATTGCACCTTCAACTGAACCCTCTTCAAAGTTGATTAACTGATTAGAACTTCAATGATTGTAAAGGGCTTGATCCAGAGCCTAATTAAAAATTATCTTTGTTCATCTTTAATCCTTTAAATAGCCATTTGTCTCAGTTTGCTTTCTATTGCTGTGGTAAACACCATGGCCAAAATAAGATAATCACCTGTATACAGTTTCTAATTTGGCATTCATCTGGAGGGAGGACTTTCTGTTTTTGTTGTTGTTATTGCGGTTGTTTTCTATTGGGAAATAGAATCTTCATGTAGATTACTTACACATTGCTAGAGTTCTATTTTATCAGTTTATTTGGATGATACTAGAATTTACATCTGTGCACAGCTTTCTGGTGATCACTATAGATATTGTATGTGTTTCGATATATGTACTCACCATAACTGAATAGTGTCACTGACCTGACATTCTGGATTGAAGTATAAAAGTCACATGTCACTTCCATGTGCCCCTCCCATTTCCCTTCCATTACGCATTTTTCTTAAATACTTTTTCTATAGAAATTTAGAAACAAATAAATCAATATTACAATCTCCTTGTTTTCCTTTTGTGATCCTGGAAACTGAACGTAGATCCTTGCAGACTCTGGGCAAGCAGCATGACCTATATCCTGTTTCTGTTTTCTTCCTCCCTATATTTCATTTGCAATCCCCCACCTGTCTCTTTGACACAGGGTCTCACTAAGTTGCCAAGGCAAACCTTCAAATCACTTTGTACTTTGTAGCCGAGGTAGGACTTGAAACTATAATCTCCTTGCCCCAATCTCCAAAATTGCTTAGATCTAAGACCTTTGCTATCAGGCCTGGTTGAATATTTTGGTGTCACTTAGAATATCAAGTATATTTCATTGATCACATTAAAAAGAAAAAGAAAAATGTTTATTTAGCACATTGCTACAATTTATTTTCTTCTTTCCAATGAAGAAGTTCTACACTTCCTTCTTACAGAACTTTACTTCCCCACTTTCTTTTCCTAAGGCAGGGTCATGCTATATAGGCCTGACGGGCCTGAAATTCTCAATTCTACTTCCTCAGACTCCCAACTACTGGGATTGCAGTTGTGAGACACACTTCCATTAGCTCATTCTTTGAGGGTCAGTCTTCTGGTGAGAAATTCATTACTTGAGATTGCCTTGAGTCTCAGAAGAAACTTCAGACTTCAGACTTTTAAACAGTATTGAGACTTTGAAAAACTATAGGGACTTTTGAAGTTGAACTGAATGCATTTTGCATTATGATATGGCCATGAGCTCATAGAGACTTAGAGAATGAAATGTATTGATTTGAATGAAAATTATCCCCATAGTCTCTAGCATTTGAGCATTTGGTCCCCAATCCATGGTACCATTTAGACAGGATTGGGTGGTACAGCCTTGCGGAAGGAACTATGTCAGTAGAGATGGGTTTGATTTTATAAGCCTTAAGCTGCTTGCAGTTAGCTTTTTCTGCTTTGCACTTGTGTGTAAAGATGTGAGCACTCAGCTTCCTGCTCCACCTGCTGCTTGCTGCCATAATCTGCCATGAAGGACTCTTATCCCTCTGGAAATATGCCAAAAGAAACTTGCCAATAGGTTGTCTTGGTCATTGTATTTTATCATAGCAACAGAAAAGTAAGTAGTATAGCCTCTTACTCGAGGAACAAAAAACAAAAAACAAAAAAAAAAAAAGCCCAGAGAGATGGCAAAGTTGCAAGGAAATTTTATTTAAAGTAAAGGAATAGAAAAGATCAGAATACACTGCAAGCAGTAGTGGGCCACAAGAGTGAACATATTGTAGGACTCCAATAATTCTTTAGGGCTAACTTTTATGGTGTTTAAGAAAAGGAGTATAGTTACTAAGAGGGTACACTGAGGGTGGTTCTCTATTTTTATTGATAGATTAGCTCATATAATCAATTTATATTGCACATGTCCCTTCCCATAGGAGCCAATAAAATGAGTGCTCCTTTCTGGGATAATATGAAAGATGGCAGAACAGCAAAACTCCACCCATCAAAGATTTTAAACTTGTGAAAATGAAAATTCATTTTAAAAGAGAGAGCCTGAATTGAAAACTCATCTGAAACATTCCTTGCTTGAAAATACTAACTAGAGAAGTGTCCCCTAGGTTTAGGAGCAAAATTACAGAGAAGTTAAAATCACTGTGGTAGAAGGGGCCAGGCTGCATCTTGAACAGCCAACAGAACTTGGCAGTATGGTCTTAGTGGTGCTGCTTTTACAGACATGCAAAATGCAAGAGTCTGGGGGATAATAGAAGCTTACATCAAGGTTTTAGAAAGCCATTGAATCCAGGCAAAATATAATAGGGTCTAAATCCTTGCAAAGTGTTCCTGATGTGCCAATGAATGGAGCTGTGAAGATGAAGACGAAGCTGCAACAGAGGCCCCAGATTGTTGGAGATGTCAGGACAGCTAGCAAAGATAGCTGCAGGCACAGGGTGCAATTGGTTTAAGAAGGGCTATGTGTGTTACACATGGCAGAACTGGAGGGATGGGACTGTCCAAGGCTTGTGGGGCATAGATGCTTCTACCATGACCTGTGGAGTTGAAGGGTTTGGTATTTGCCTTGCTGAGTTTCAGTCTTTGCTTGCTATCTTCATATGTGAATGTTTATTCTGTTCCATTGTACATTCAAACTTTGTAACTTGAATTTTTATTTTATGAAGGATTCCAATCAAGAAATGTCAGAAGAGACTCAGGACTTTTGAACAGGGTTGGAAATGTTTAAGATTTTGGGACTTTTAGAGATAGACTAAATGCATTTTGCAAAATGAAATGAACATGAGACTTCAGTGACTAGGCATGGAATCTTATGATTAAAAGTGGTGTGTTTCAGTGGAGGAGTAGACTTGTGATGACTAATCTTCATTGTTAACTTGACTGGATTCAAATCACCTATGAGACATGTCTGTGGGCACTATTTTGAGGGAGTTTCCAGAAAGATTTAATTGAGATGAAGACACAGCCTAAATCTGCATGGCACAATATCATGATCTTGAGTCAAGATCAAATGAAAATGATGTGGATCAGTGTTCTTCTCATCTTCCTGATGCATCTAGATGTAAACACATGGTCTCATGTTCTTATGACCATAGTCATGAGTTGCTTCTGCCACCTTGCTGTCTTAGTGAGGGTTTCTATTGTTGTGAAGAGGCACCATGACCACAACAACTGTTATAAAGGAAAAACATTTAATTGGGGTGGCTTACATTTTCAGAGATTTAGTCCCTTATCATCATTGTGTGAAATGGTGGCAAGCAGGCAGGCATGGTGCTGGAGAAGAAGCTGAGAGTGGAGAAGGAGCTATATCTTGAACCCAACAACAGGAAGTGAACTGAGACACTAGGCATGGCTTGAGCATATTTGAGACCTCAAAGCCTACCTCCACAGTGTTATACTTCCTCCAACAAAGAAACACCTACTAATAGTGCCACTCCTTATAGACTTATAGGGGCCAATTACATTCAAACTACCACATTTCACTTGCTGGCCTGAATAAGCTTGTAACAATATTATAATGCAAAATTTATTTAGTCCAACTTCAAAAGTCTCCATACTCTATCACAGTCTCAACAATGTTTAAAATTCCTAAGTTCAAAGTCTCTTCTGAGACTCATGCAATCTCTTAACTATAATCTCCTGTAAAATCAAAATTAAAAAAAAACAGATCATATACTTCCAACATATAATGGCACAGGATATACATTGCCATTTTAAAACACAGGGAAAAGAGCATAGCAAGAAAATAGTGGACCAAAGCAAGACCAAAAACCACCGGGGCAAACTCCAAACTCTGCATGTCCATGTCTGATGTCAAAATGCTCTTCAGATCTCCAACTCCTTTCACTTTTGTTGACTGCAACACACTTCTTTCTCTTGGGCTGGTTCCATTCCCTGTTAGCAGCTTTCACCAGCAGGTATCCCATAGCTCTGGCATCTCCAACATCTTGGGGTTTCCAAGGCAATCCAGGCTTCACCTTCACAGCTACACGCAATGGTCTCTCTGTACCTCCACTCAGGGACACCCCTGACACATGCCTGACCTCATTAGCTTTCCTTAGTCACAGAGGAATATTCCATAACCCCTTGACTTTCCTCTGTCAAGGACAGCTTTTCTCTGTCCTTGATTCTAATGACAGAATGATGTGGCTAAAGCTGCCAAGTTCTGCTGCTTCCTGGAGCTGGAATATGGCCCTCTCATTCAATTATAACTTCACCAGTTTTCTGTTTTTGATAGTTTCCTTCATAGCATAAGTTTGACTGTCCTAAAACAAGTTCTAGAGACCACACTAGCATTGAACTCAGAGATCTTTCAATTACATCTTCACTAGCTTTCTGTTTTCAATGGTTTCCTTCACTGCCTAAGCTTGGCTGTTCTAGAACTTGCTCTGAAGACCAGGTTGGCCTCAAACTCAGAGATCAACCAGCCTCTACCTTCTTAGTGCTGTGATTAAAGGACTGCACCACCACACCTATCTCTAAGCTTTTCTTTAATTCCTTTTCACATGTTAGAAACTTAGCTGGGTGGGATCTTGCCCTGAGGTCACCACTCCCTTTATTCCATTTCTTAATCTGTTTATCTCCTTAAATACAGGATTTAGTACCATTCCACTTCTTGGTATTCCTTTTATCATCAAATTTTATATTTTGTATTTTATCTTGCTCAGTTTGCTCCTTTTCATTATAAATCTCCATTAGCATTACCACTAATAACCACAGTACAGAGTCTATATGAGGTTGTTTTGAGATTTCTTCTGCCAAGGAAATTAAAACTTTTCACTTTATCCTCAGACAGACTCTTCAGACAAGGGCAAAAGGCAGCCACATTCGTCACCAAAATATCACAAGAATGATCTCTAGGCCACATATTAATATTCTTCTCTTCTGAAATCCACAGTTCATATCACAATCAGCACCACTGACTTCCATGCTCCTACTAGTATGGAAATATTAAACAGCACTTAAAGTAATCAACTGGGTTTTTAATCCACAGTCCCAAGGTCCATATTCCTTCAAACAAAATCATGGTCAGGCCTATCATAGCAATATGCCACTCCTGGTACCAACTTCTATCTTAGTTAGGGTATATAATGCTGTGAAGAGATACCATGACTATGGCATGGCAACTCATATAAAGAAAGAACATTTAATAGAGGTGGATTATATTTTCAGAAGTTTAGTCCATTAACATCATGGTGCCACATGGTGTCATGCAGGTAGACATGGAGCTGGAGAAGAAACTGAGAGTGGAGAAGGAGCTACATCTTGGTCCCACAGGGAACAGGAAGTGAACTGAGACACTGGGCACGACTTGAACATATGTGATACCTCAAAACTCACCTCCACAGTGACACACTTCCTCCAACAAAGATACACTTAATAATAGTGCCACTCCCTGTAGGCTTATGGGGGTCAATCACACTTACCTTCTACACCATGATGGGCTATACTCTAAAGTAATGAACCAAAGTAAACCCTTCCACATTTTGGTCACTTCTTGTGAGGCATTTGGCAATAGCAATGAGAACAGCAATTAATACATAATTCAAAAGATTTTCTGCATCCATTATTTACATATCTTTATTTCATTTACTGATATCAAATGTCTTGTAACTGTCTCACAGACCCTCACATGTGTTGAATTTGAAACCACTCAGACAAATGTGTTATTGCATGCTGGCCTTCAGAATGCTAGGAGATGAATTCTTTCACAGATCTCACAGATTATTTAATATCCATAAATTATACTGGCTTTTAAAGACTTCATTAAAAGTCTTCTTAGAAAATGGCATGTTACTTATCTTTAGAAAAAAGTACTGGGATTCCCTACAGAATGGAAGTGTGGTTCCTACACCTTGAATAACTTGCAGAGGCCCTGGAAAAGAAATTGGAAATGGGGCATTTAGCTGATTATGAACCTGCAGTGACCTAGCACAGATTTCTCCCAAACCTGGTAAAATTTGCTCTAAGTAAAAATTCTTTGATTTGTAAAACAGTAAATATAAATAAATCATGCATGCATAGACTCTTTTCCACAAAGTTCAAGTGAATTTTAAAAGAAGTTCTCAACTAAAAAATACAATTTCCAAGGATATTATAAAATAGTTGGAGACATTACTGGACCAGAAAATTTTGCCCATCTTCTTGAGTTAATTGGCAATATGACAAAGCAACAGGACTCAGCAGTTGGAATGAACAAATATTTAGCTCCAAGGGAAAGATGCAAATAAAACTAAATCCAAATAGTTTTTCTTGCTTCAATTCTCCTTCGAAGATAAAATAAATTAACAAATGCAAAATCCTGAGTAGCTTAACCTGCTTC
>CABHPP010129959.1:18097-44099 GCA_902168425.1 Peromyscus attwateri | reverse complement strand
GAAGGAAGGAAGGAAGGAAGGAAGGAAGAAAGAAAGGAAGGAAGGAAGGAGGAAAGGAGGAAAGGAGGAAAGGAAGAAAGGAAGAAAGGAAGGAATAATTAAAACCATGTTTGTTCTCTGTGGCTATCAGATTGTTAGAAATTGCTGATCATATTTGTTTTGAGTACAGAAATGATTTTATTCCAATTGTTTATGAAAATAAGTGGAATGTGTATCTATCAGGTGAGATTGCTATAGTTCTATATGAAAAATATAGTATAAAAATGAGGTCAAAGGGAAAGGAGTGAGAAAGAGAAAAAGGAAATATGGATAAGCAGAGATGCTGTTCGGATTATTTATGAGATTAGGATCTAATAGTTTTGACACCTTTCAATCTCTAAAAACTTCTGAGAGTCATACAATTTGGATTTAATTGTCTATATAAATTATAGAATGACTGGCTGAGTGACTAAACATTTCCAAACATTTTCATTATGTTTAAAGTGAAGAAAAAGCAGTAACTCTGGGTTACATGGAAGCTCACCCCCGCACATAAAAATCATTTTCTAGGTACTTTATCAAGAAATATAATCATGTCTTACCTTATAATATAATAATATTCTGGCGGCAGACAGGGATCTATTTATTTATTTATTTTTAGAAAGAAAAATCTTGGCTTTTCTACAAGTGCTTCATTTTACACTGTCACGATGGTGTGGCTATTTGTCAGAGCATCTTTGGAGACATTATATCTCATATCAGAACTGTCTTGGAGAATAATTGTTTGCTTTGGGGTCTTATGGCAGTAATTCTAAAATCTCTTGAGGCAAGGTTATTTACAGAATAAGGTGAGAAAATTTTGGACATAGTTAGAAAAGGAGAGACAGCTTCTGAAAGCAACTTTTGGTAACTATATCTAGGAGTTGCAATAAAACGTGTAGTCAGTTAAAACCAGAGGCTGCTGTTCAGTTTTATGTTCACCTTGCTGAGAGGTAACTGAACAAAAAATGTGTGGCTCTGTACAACAAAACATACTGCATACGGCGATGGTTAAGGTGATAAAGACAAAGATCAGAATAGAAGTAAAAACTGGCAAATTTATATAGCAACTAGTAATCAGTCAATCAATCAATATTAAGTGAATGAATGTCTAAGTAAAATGTTAAAAGAAAGCACTTGGAATGAGAAACAGATGATTTGAAGTTTCTTATTTGTTGAGCAGAATGTTCATTTGTCATCAGTAGCAACCATATATTTTTAAATGAAATTTATTTATTCTATATGTTTTTCATATCATGTATCTTGATCCCACTCATTTTATGTCTCTTTGCGTCCACCCTCTGCCCCTGAACCCGCCCTGCTGAATAAAACAAAACTGAAGAGAAAAAAATGAAGAAAATAAAATGAGAAAAATAAAAAAGGGAGGGAATTAGAAACTAAATGATGGAAGGTGATTCTGGCCACAAAGAGAAATCATATTACCTTTAGATCATTACTCTGTTACATTGTTTTCAGTTTGGGAACGTCAGAAAAATCTTTTGACATGAATAGAAATCAAATCAATGATAATGAATTCTAGCTAATGCAAACCACAGACATGAACTGTGATCAGATTTTTAAAATGAGAAAACATAGCTTTCCAGTTTTGCTCCATTTCAATCCTATTTAGGCAACATCCAAGAACAGACCACATCTCAGATGGCAGCAGAGCCTCTGCTCAGTGAAAAGCAGTAGTATGTACAGAATCACATGTACACATTCTTTCACTCTTGAGATTGGCCTTAGACAGATAATAAATGCATGCATTATTAGCTAAATTCAGATGACTTAATCCCCTTTGATTTTAGGACTTGGTTCCACCCCACCCCTCACTGACAAAACTACCAGGACTTTCATCATAGATGAGTTCAGTGTAGCTCTCAAAGACAAAAGATGTTCAAAAGCACACACAGTCTTTCGACACAGCTTCTGTGCTTACTAATGCAGGTGCAGCCACCTATTTTACAAGATTCTTATTAATGAATGTAGAAGAGCAGGATAAAGTGATGAGAGTTTAATTTATTTTGGAAGTAATGGTTTGTACAGTAATTATCGAGAAGCAGCCACTTGTCAAATGAAATCAGTAACAAGTGCTGTTGGGAGACTCTTTCTGGTATACAGACATTCTGAAAAGCTTTGCTTTGCAGTAAGAATAGCCTCTGTGGCAGTAATTTATTTTGCTTTAGAAATTGGCTTCAAAGCATCTTGTAAACTGATTATGTTTGAGAAGTTATATACATCAATGTATTTTAAGACAAACTCTCTATAGATTGAAGGATAAACGTTAGTTTCTGATGTCCCTTCCTTCACTTTCTGAGTACTGGAATTACAGGCTTACACCACCATAGCCTGGGCCTTGATCATGTCACTCAAGCCAAGGGAGCTGTATCTCCAGTTCTGATATTTCTTTTTCCATTTTAATTTAATCACTATCTCATTCTACCATTATAGCAACCAATGCAACTTTGGTGTGAAAGTCTAGCTCAACTTTATGGGTAGCAGAGATTGAGAGTCTATGGACTCACCCAATGATGCAGTACACCTACAAGGATGTAGCTAAACTCCAACATCTTCTCACATATGTATAACACCTCTGTGGGATATAGTGACTCCAGAGCTCTAAGCTGAATCAAAATAACCCACCTTCCTTGGAAGGGTTGCTGGCTAGTGAGTGTGTGGACATTTTATGTCCCTCTGTGGCCACTGCAATGACAGAGAAGAAGCCAAGGAAGACACCAATGGGAAATAAATGGCAACAAAAAATTCAGCTATTAAGAAAAAGACTTGACACCACCTTATTATTTTACAGTCTCCACAGAAGATAGAGGAAGAAATGAATATGTTTGGACTTATTTTTGCCTGCATCGACATATCATTTTTTATATTACTTCTGGTTCCATCATACTCTACATTTTGGGCACTGGATGGAAGTAACCAGCAGGTGCTTAATGAACACAGTTGTTGTTATTGGCTCAAAACGTTCAATTTTCTATTTAAAAGACCATTGCTGAAACAAGTACCTTGTCAGTTTGTTTACATATATTTACCTTTGAAATAGTATAATTTAAGGAATTCATATGAACAGAACAGAGAAAAGAAAGAAATGAGTTAAGTAGTTAAGTGCCTATACCCCTGGTTGTAGGCACATCTAAATTAACTGATTAAATAGCAAGTTCCAATTATTTTATGGCAGAGTAGAAAGATTAGTGGCAGTCTCTATTTATTTTTTGGAAAATTGCTTTCTTAAAATGCACACACACACACACACACACACACACTGTATATATACACACACACACATATATATATATATTCTATCTACTATCTATCTATCTATCTATCTATCTATCTATCTATCTATCTATGGGGGGAGAGAAAGGCCAGAGAGAGTCTGAGAGAAACATACAAAGACAGAGACAGAGAGACAGAAATGAAGAGACCAAAACAAACAAAGAAAGTCATAAAACTAAGGCGTAGATACAGAACAGTGAATAAGTTCCCACATCATGTCACAGGGAAAGAGAACACTGCTGGAGTTTAATAGACTCCTGTGAGTGAAAGCTGACATCAAGGAAACTAGGATAACTAGAGTTTAATTGACAGATAACGGGAGGGAAAGGACTCTACAAAGGGATGATTCCTGAAGATTTCCATACCCATCCCCTTCAGATTTCAACAAAATGTTGATCAGCATATAGAAGTGATAATAATGCCTAAGACTGGGTAACAGAGATTAAGGAGGTGAATACTTGGCAATGTTAAGTATGGCAGTACTCATTCGACTAAGTGTATGGGACTGCTTCTTTTCAGCTGACCTGATACACCCTGCAATTCGGTTCATAGACAATTAGTTAAGACATTCATAAAATTCTTGCCTTAGTGGTGGGAAACATTAGTCTTAGACTGAATACCAATTTGATCCATGCCTAACAGATGTTAAAAACATCTGTCAAGATGAAACACTTTTCAAGTAATTTAACTGAAGAAGAAATCTAAGAATGTATGTATAGGAAAATATCCATCATCCAAATAGGTACACATCACATGCCTAACATCTGAATATACATTGATGGTTGTTTTGGCTTCAATATGTTCTCCATAGGCTCATGTATTCTATACTTGGTCCTCAGCTGGTGGTACTATTTGGAGAGATTGTGGAACCATTAGTAAGTTAGGTCTAGCTGAGGAAAGTGGGTCATCAGGGATGTGTTGCTTGAGGGATCTTGTCCCAGGTCTATACCTGTCTCTTATTACTTCCAGGTTGGCTATGAAATGAACAGCTGTTCTCTGCCCCATGGTCTTGATGAAATGATGTTCTCTCCAAGTACTTGAGGATAAATAAAAATGAATTAAATCTTGTAAAGCAGTGAATCAAAATCAAATGTGGCTCGTTTTCAGCTGGTTATGTCAAGCATTGTCATAGAAGCAAGAAATATAACTGCTAGTCATACAAAGGAAGGGGGAAAACCCTTGCTAAAAATAATCAAAATGAACCAATTACTCATACTGATGACTTAATTAGAAGGGAAGGCAATTCAAATGGTGTTTAGGACACCTTACCATATGTTCAAGAAATTAAGGGGAAATGGAGCAATATGAAGAAGATACAAAAGAATTACATTTGTATTCATACCTACAATGTCTATGTGGGAACGCAGATGCAGGAGGATTTCCATTAATTTCAGGTCAGCATGGGCTACAGGTATCCCAAATAGTCAAATTTTAGATATTTAAGTTAAAAGCAGTAATAGATATTGTATAAATAAAGACAGATATTACATAAATAGTAATAGCCTCTGTTTGAGAGAAAATGCAAAATTTAAAAATTAGCATATCTCCAGTGAGCTGTGGCACAGTTTCAAGTATTCTAATATAATTTTCCTAAATACAGTAGAAAGACATACATAGAACCAAATGAAATAAATATTGGAAAAAACAGTGAATGGGAAATTTGCAGATTTGATAAATATATAAAATACAAAAAAGAAACTCAAGGCCCAAGCACAAAATTGAAAATAATACAATCTCAAGACATATAACAATTAACTTGCTAAAAATTTGTGACAAAAATATTAATAGAAGCCATAGGAAAAAATATATAGAAAAGATACATAGAAAGTTTCAAGAAATTAATTTTAAAATTTATACGTAAATCCAAAAAAATTAACGTAAGTCAAGCAACTTTGAAAAAAAAAAAAACAATTTTGTAAGACCATGATGATTTCAGGATTTATTATTAAGCTATGTGTGTGTGTGTGTGTGTGTGTGTGTGTGTGTGTGTGTATCAGATAGTTTAGCATTGGCACAAATAAATTAATATTTAAATACAATAGAGTAGAATATCTAGGGATATATCAACATGTATGAAAAGATTAAATTTAATCATTAATTCAGTAGGAAAAATAAATTTTTCCTGCTAGAAAAGTTACATTCTAATATCTGTTTTATAAAAGTGAACATGAACACATAGCTTGCAGAGTACACAAAAGTTAACTCTAGAGGAATAAGACTAAATATGAACCCCACATAACAAAAGTTTTGAAAATCAATTAAGGAAAAAAGTTAGCTAAGCATTCCTTAGATATGATATCAATGTATAATTTATAACAGAAATACTGATAGAGTTCAATAAAATTTTACACTTTAACAACCATTTATTTATTTTTAACTGTGATTTTGGAAAGCAATGTTAACAGAACAAAGCCACAGAGAATCCACAGACTGAAAGCAAATGTTTTCAAGTTACATATCAGGGTTTAGATACATGTTTAGATACATGTTTAGAAACATACATGTTTCTAAAATGTAGACACAACATCCAAAGTCAATGCTAGAGGCATATTATATACATTTTAAAGAAATATGCAAAAAATATTTTTATCAAAGAAGATAAAGGAAAGTCCAATATACATTTGAAAAGTTATTTGACATTCCAAATCATTAAGAAAAGAAAAAAAATCAGCTCTTAATATATGATGCTCTATGCCTATTGCAATGATTAAAATTTAAAATCCTGGCCCTACTAGGATTGTTAATATATGGAACATGTAAAGCTCTCATATACTGTTGGTACCTCCACTCTAGAAAGGGGTTTTGTGGTTATTTTATAAAGACATACATGTATACACTCACCATGCTAGACAGTTCATGCTTTCTACTTCTAGTTGACCCAATACACAAAACACAATATAAATGCATGGCTGTTCTCTCAATATGTGCCTCCTTAAATTTCTAATGTTGAAATCTAAAGCCAAGGTGAAGGTGTTAGGAAATGGAGACATGAGAGGAGTGATTATATAATAAAGGTCCAGATCTCATGACTGAAATTCATGACCTGGGGAAAACAAACTGACAGGATCATTACCCCTCCCACCACTGTATGGGTGCAGTAAGAGGCTCCATTTATGAGTCAGAAGACAGACCTCTACCAGATACCAAATTTAGGTTTTCTTAAAGTTGGATTCTATAACCTCCAAATCTATGAGAAATAACATTTGTTGTGTGTAAACTACTTTTGTATAGTGACTTATTATAGCATCCCAGGTGGACTAAAAACTTAAGGAACAAGAATATTGACAGAAAATTTAGGTAATAGAGAAAAGACAATTGTTAATACGTGAATAGATAAAGAATTGTGATAAATATAAATAATAAGTGCACTTAAATAATACTCAGTAACTAGAGGAAAATTATTGAAGCATGCAAGATGTTTGATTTCAAAAACTATGCTAAGTAAAATAAGCCAGATTATGTAGAGTTGTCACTATATGATTTTGTTTATTGAAGACTCTAGAAACTACAAACTCAACTATAGAAAAAGATGTTAGGTCAATGACTTGATGGCTTGGAGGAAGTAGAGGTGGAAAGGACACATGGGGATTATAAACTCTCAGGACAAAAATTTTAGTGGCATTGAATGTATTCTGAATAATTGTGGGAATGATTTCACGGACATTATACATGCATCAAAACTAACCAACTCTCATGTTAAATATATGTAAATTTTATCACAATAAAGATATTTTAACAGAATTAGCTCTAAACCAATCATTGATGTACCTGCTGCAATTTGGAAAATCTTTATTTGGTCACTATAGATAGCCACTGTCTTCTAACCACACCCTACAGCACTCTTATGATATCAAAATCTAACATACAGTTGCTTTAGTCTTCAATTCGTTGGACCCATTATTTTTGTTTGTCTTTGCCAAGACAATTTCTCATGCCAAGAAAATTGTCACTGTCAGTTCCTGCACAAGTAAGTCCCCTTCAGGCAACTTAGCTCTTAATATCTTTCCCTTATTTCCTCCTTATTGGATGAAGACAGGTAACATCACCCTCAAACACTCACTGACAACTCTCTGAAAGTATACATCAGTTTCAATCCATGTTAAGTCTATATACCTAGGTTCAATGAGGAAAGCACATAGAAACAAAAGTTTAATAATGTCTACTAACTTGAGGGTCCTAGAAAGGTCTACCACTGGTGTGTCCTAATTTAGTTATATGACATTGAATATTACTTGTTTCTAAACACACTTAAAGCACATCTATTCATACTGCACTAGGAATCCTGGTGCATTCCCAGTGGAGAGGAAGCAATCTGTCCTCTTTTCTCTATCATAGAGATATTTCTGTATGTTCTACCAAAAAGGAAAGTAATAAAAACTCCCTTACCTTCCAGAAGCATTGATACTTTACAGTTTCCACTAAGTATAAAGATAGATATTCTCCATTTGCTTAAGGAACTTAGACCTTAACCTGGTTAATAATCTGATGAATTGCCTGGTTTTAAGTTCCTTCTTTTTATTTCTTTTTGTGTAGTGGATTTCAAAATGTAAAATTAGCTCATTTAAATATGTACCATTAAATTAAACTGGTAATGCATGGTTAGGTAGGTAATACCTGAATTTTACTTGACACTATTCTGATTTCAACATGTCATGTTTTTGTAAAATTGCAATACTGAGAAGAGACAATTATAAATGCACAATTTTATAGGAACTTAAGGTTAGAAATAATTTAAACATTAGTTAGTTCAATTGCATATTTGCTGTTTCCTATGCTCATCACTTAACTCATCTGATTTTCAGTGTCTCTCTATCAATGATAATAACTTTGTTTATTAAAACTAAACATGTAGCCAATAATGTACTCATGTTTTTCTAATATAATTATACTTAAGCCTGTAAGAATGCATTTCATAGTAATATTTTACTATGAAGAACTACAGTCTGAGAAAGAGGAACCTAAGGAGTCAGACAGGTCTCAGTTTTGTTACTGGGATTTAGTAGACCTGAAATCCAAGCCAAGTCCAAGTCCAAGAGATGGTACAAGCCATGTTATTGCTCAAGATGGACCATGTTGTGTACCTGCTGGGTAAAGAAAGTAGAATAATTAAATGTCATAAAGAGTGAAAGTGGATAGTTTAGTGCCTAGGGGACAAACTCTTATGAAATCATCATTTTCTAATGTTCAACACACGGTAGACTCACACTCCACTGGAATTCTTAGGCAATGTAATGTCAACAATTTCACAATTCTCTTCCATTTCTAGATAATTCTAACTCATAGAAGATGCTTTCTTATATTGAGCTAAAAACTGTTCCCTATGGCTGTCACCCTTCTGACCTGATTCTGCCCTCAAGTTGGAATATTGATTGTGATTTCATTAAATTTAGAGCTTAATTTAGAGAGAATTGGCATTCTTACAATATTGAATCTCCTTATCTAAGAATAATTTGAGGCTCTGATTAATTCAAGTTTTCTTCAACTCTGTCCTACACAAGTGACTTTGAGTAATATGTCTTTTAGTGATTTTGTGGCATAGTGGGACAAGGTAGTCTTTATTTCAAAACAATTTGGGTATAAATCCTGGCTTTTCTGTTGCATGACAATTAGATTTCTCTGAGTTTATTCTTTAATTGAAAATTTACAATAAAACCATTTACCACACATGTTTGTATGTGAGAACACATTGCATGGTGTTAGGAACATAACTGACATTCATTAACATTAGCTACTATAATTATTATTGATCATTAGTCTACTTTCTGTCACAGTAGGAAAAGATTTGACACATACTTTTAGAAATGTATATGAACATCTCATAGCCTTCATTACTAAAATATTCTTTTCAAGATATGACAATAAGTATCTTGCACCTTTATAATTCTCTTTCACAGAATAAAATTATACATAGAATTGTGTTTTTTATGGTTGATGATCTTGAAGGAGATACAGGTGTCTTCAGTATTGGATTGCACAATTTTTCAACTGTCTAGGCTTTGAGCAAGCACTGTAACTCCCTTAGCTCCAGAGTCTTTGTAAATCAAAAGTGGAGAGATTACTTATTCCCAGAACTGCAGTTTTAAATGAGATTGACACATTTTATATGTTGTAACTATTAACATCTATTAGAAACATAATGATTAATATATAACCACAATTATTATACCACTGAATTGTTTCTCTGAGACAGATTTGGTTTGTAATATAATGCATAAAACAGACTTATGGAACCTATATGAAGGTGGCATGATTCAGTGACTTAGACTGGCCACGGGGAAAGTCTGCTAATTCCAATGGTTAAGTTCCTTAAAAATTACTTATTTTATTCAAATATTTTGTTGCGGTAATCCCCCATTATCAACTAGAAAGAATTTAAATCACTTACAGAACTAATCTCTGGACGCATATATGAGGGACTTTTGAGAGTAGTTTAGCTGGAGTAGGAAGATGCACTTTCAATATGAGTATACTATCCCATTGGCTGGTGTCCTTTATTTCATAAAAAGGAGAAATCATGAACACCAGAAT
Source organism: Peromyscus attwateri (assembly GCA_902168425.1). Taxonomy (NCBI): domain Eukaryota; kingdom Metazoa; phylum Chordata; class Mammalia; order Rodentia; family Cricetidae; genus Peromyscus; species Peromyscus attwateri. The sequence continues at coordinate 34,262 of CABHPP010129959.1, read as the reverse complement.
TCACTTCTCTCTGATAACTGACTTCTGATGCAGCCTGACTATGACCAGCCACCCCATGTATCAAGACTTACTCACCCCAACTCTTTCTTCCCTGTGTTGCTTTTGTCTCAGGTATTTTTTCACAACAAGAAAAAAAAAGAACAGCTAATATAGGATATTGAAACTGAGGACTTGTGCATAGCTAAGCAATGGTTCTTAAACCATTGTAACTATAACTATGCTTATGAATCTAAAGTTTTCCTAGCTCATAGCTCCAATGATTTCCCCCTTCCCTTGGTAGAGCTTAATTATACATTCTGGTGGGGGATCAGAATACCAAAAGGCTAAGAGGTGTTTGGATAGTATAGCTAGCCCTAGATCATGAGGTCTCATGGAGGAACAGGGATGTATCAGACATAGGAATAGAGGACATTCATGTCATCGTTTGCATTGTGCCAATATCCAGAAAATTTAAGACATTTAAAATTAATGCGTTAAGTACTATGTCAGAGGAAATTTCAAAACAACATTGTGCACAGCCTCGTATGATTATCACTCACTGCTCTTACTCTGATCTATTATTGGAGAGACCAGAGAAGGGAAAAACATGGATAGGTGTAGCTTGGCCAGGGAAGAAACATGAGTGAATTTACAGTTGTGGGCAAGGGGAGTACAGACAGTGCACCTGTGTTTGTTAAAGAGATTAGCGTTGGAGTCACAGAAAAGGTGCCCTGAGAGCAAGACCCTGCCCATCAAAGGCTTCCACCAGGAAAAATGCAAATCATTTGAAAATAGAATGTAAACTGAAGATTCTCCGGGGTCATCCTGATGCCACACAGAGGCCAAGGCTACTGTGGTCTAAGAGAGGATACCTCTCAGACTTACATTATAGAATTTGGCAGCATTATCCTTCTAGTACTGGTTTTACAGGCATGAAATATGCAAGAAGGCGGGGTCATCGTAGAGTTTGCATCAAGGTTATAGACAGCTTCTGAAAAGAGGCACTCTATGGCACTGTATAATTTTCTGAAAGGAGACCTTAAGAAGCCATTACACGAAGCTGAGAAGGTGTAACTTAAATTGCAATGGAGATACAATGATATTGGAGATGCTATGACCATGAGAACTCTGCTGAGGAAATCTATGCAAGAAGGAAAAGTAATTCAAGAGAAAGGTTATACTTCAGAAGATGACAGAGATATAGGGATAAGTATCATCTGGCACCCCCCACTGGGTTCTAGAGACTTTCTTTCTTTCCTCAGTCCCCAAAATAGGTAGGATTATTGCTGTGTACCAACATGCCTTGCTGTTCTTGTCTTTCTTAATGAAAGAAGATGGTGGTATTGCATTATCTTTGTGAGAGCTCAAGCCTTGACACGTGATGTGTGAGTGCCAGATGAGAAGAAGATGAATCCAAGGAGGGACACAAAAGATGAGATGGAAACTGTATGCTCAAATGCTTCTGTTATGATCCTCAAAGCTGTACATGGAGTTATCTTATTTTGTGTTTTCCCCGCTGGGTGTCATTCTTGCTTTAATCTTACTTTAAATTTACATTTTAATGTATCCTCCCATTTCTATCTATTATAATAGGAATGTTTAATTTATGCCACTCTGTATTAGAAGTATATAGCTTATTATATCAAAGACTCAAAGTTAAGGGATTGTCTTGAGTCTCGGAACAAACTTCAGAGTGTGTAGTATTGAAGTGTCAAAACCACTTTTAAAAAAACTGTGGGACTCCTAAAATTAAACTGGATTCATTTTGTATTATGAAATGTCCATGAGCAGAAGGGTGCAAATATTGAGAATTGATGGCATAAAAGGGATATATTTTAGTATCATGTTGACAAGGCATGGATTTGGGTTGGGTAATTTTCATTGACAACATAGTATGATTTGGATTCATTTAGAAAACCTATGGGTGTTTTAGTAAGGGACTTTGCAGAGAGGGTTAGCTTATTGAGAGCCCCACCATGAATGTCAACAACACTGGTCCATGAAGCTGGGGTCCTGTACTGAATAAAAACAATACATAAAAACTAGCCTCCACCTTTCTCTGCTTTCTGACTGCAGACATTGAGTATGACAATGCACTTCATGCTCCTGCCAAGCTTTTGTTGACATAATGGACTCTACCTTCAAACTATGAGCCAGGGAGTCTTTCCTTCTTTAAAGTTATTCAGTAAAGTGTTTTTGTCATAGCAATGAGAATATTAGTGCACATACCATGAAGAATAGAATGAGTTGTTTTTGTTTTTGTTTTTGTTTTTTTTACAAATAACAGGACTTGTAGAAGGTGGGTCTTCCCAGAAACACTACAAGATTCCTGTTCTGCCAGACTGACAGACTGGGCAGCAAGCAAGACCCCCATCTCAGGAAATTAAGTAATTAAGTAAATTAAAAGGACAAGGAGAAATGAAAGTACTTCTTATTACAGACATTTACTATCTAATGTGAACACTATAGATTTTTAAATAATGAAGGTAATTTGAAGTGAATGCTACTTTAAACACAATTGTTAAGATAGTTCTGTCCTAAATTTTGAATCGAATTCATTTGTCTTCTGATAGTTTTCCATAGGCAATTTATTCACAATGCAAAAGTAAAGATATTTCATTCCATGCAAACAAATGAATTTTATTTAATTTATGTCTTAAGAAAACAGGGACCCAGATAATGCTGCTCAGTGAACACCTTCCCTATTGCAAACAAAAAAGGGGAAATCTCAGCTCATTATATTAGTTATTAAGTAGAAATCTTCAGAATGTAGGAGACAAATGATTATTTTATTTTTATATACATGGGGGAAATCTTTAAAAAAAAACACCTCATTATACCTAAACTAACTGGTTAAATACAGTTATTTAAAGTATCAAATGAGAGCAGTAATCTCTTGTTTCCCAGTTGCACGCTATTTGTTCCTTGTTACCGTTCATCTGAAGATTAGAATGAACTTGAAGTCATATTTCTCCTGGGGATAAAGGAAACATGACAGGACTCAGAACACAATGAAATATGCAATCCTAAGTAGCCAGAACATAATTAGGACCTTTTGTGTTTTTATCAAAATAGTGACTAAAATCTAAATGTTTTTTTTTTTTAATGTTGTGTAACTCCCTTCAGAATTGTTGTTCACTGTAACAACTTAAGGGAAGGAAAACACAGTTCTTTTCTAACTGTGGGAGAATTCATAGAAAGGTTTCCTCCTTATTTCTTGTCAAATATTTCTCTTCAAGAAGTAAACATGGGGAATGTACAGGGATATTAAAGGAACTTACTTGCTAAAAATTTCTAGTTAGTTTGAAAAAAAAAACTTAGAATACAAACATTGTGCTTATTTTTTTTTATAATTCTTCTAGAGGTGAAATTAGTAATGGCACAATTTTATGAGCCCAGCAAATTTAGTATTCATTTTTATGTATTGGTAAAGATCTTTGGAATAGCACAAAATGATTGTTTTTATACTTATCTAAGTCAAAAGCAGGCTTTGAATTATTCTTGAATGTAACTTAATTAAAAATCCTGTCCTTGGGAATACACTGTGTTTTATATCCAAAAATGTCATTGAAAAATAGATTATAATATTTATTAACTATCAGCCAGCTTTCAGGAGTTTGATAGGTAAATTATGACTACATCTCTGCCTTGTTCTAATTTTAGTAAATGTACTAGCAAAGGAGGCATGTTTCTGATACTCAGAAGTTTGCCCACTTTTTGGTAAGCGCATATGCAAGTTCAAACTGAGGATCTATCCTGCCACCTTTAGTGTGTCAAAGTTTTTTGGCTTGTCTTTTTCATGGGCCAACATCTCATACAGCTCAGTCTACCTTCAAACTTACTGTGTAGTGGAGGATGACCTTAAACTTCAGAGTCTCCTGTCTCCATCTCTGGAGTGCTAGAATGAGCCAGGTTTTATGCAGGGTTGAGGACCAAACTCGTGGCTTCTTGCATGTTAGGCAACGAATGTACATCCACAGCCCCTTGTTTTTGTTTAGAAAGAACTCCAGGCAGTCAAGAAGTAAAAAACGTTATTTAGAGCCAGAAGAAAATCTATTATAAAAAAGAGTAAAAGAAGTGATGAAAGATTAACAGCAAAATTTTACAAATTGGGGGTGAAAATATTAATGACAATAAAATGTGGGCTTCATCTATTTCAGATCAACTAAATTCATCCTGTGGTGGGTATTGTGAGCACTCAAGTTCTTCTTTTGGGAGCATTTTCTTCCAGCACTTTTTTGACGATGTATTTTTTTCTATTTTTCTTTTCTTCTCCTTTCCTGGAATATTTATTGTAAAAGGTTGAGTAGCCTGATATTGTTCACTGATATTTTCACTAATTTCAACCTAGTTTAGAAAATATTTCTTTAATCTTAGTAGCAGACTTTTGTCCCTTTAAAATTCATTTCAATCATAAGTTATAAAAACTTTGGAATAATATTTATATAAGTAATAATGAGGTATCCTTTTATAATTAGCTCAGTATTTCCTCTTATCACTTTAAGGATTTGACAATAGATTTTTATTTAATTGATTTCTATAGTGTTAATGTAAATTAATTAACAAGATTGCTTGTTTTTCTACTGCAAAATTCCATAATTACACAGTATGACTCTGTGTTTTACTATTTCATTACCCAATATTTCTCAATTGAAACTTTATGGTGTTGTTTTACCCTTAAAATTTAAACCTAATCCCTAACTATTAATCTTAAATCAAAAACAGAAACAAACTTTATCAAATTTCAAAGCAATGTTTAATTTTTTTCTCCATCCATGACCAGAAGTCTTGTTTTAAATATCCAGGGAAAGGTACATCTCATTAATATAGAAATAACATATAATTCACAAGGCCCTGAGTTCAGTCCTCAGTACTACAAAAATAATTAACTATTAAATGAAAAACCAGTTTATGGAAGGAAAATATGAATGGTGAAGGCAAAATTCTGTTAGTCAATTTATTCTTGTCATCATAACTACCAAGAGCTAAATATTTACAACACACCAGGCAATGAATGTAACCATGTTTTATAGTTATTATGTCATTTCTTCATAATTGCAAACCAAAAGTACAAGAATTATCATTAAGAAAACCAGGACATGAGAAAACTGAAGAAAATACTCAATATTTTCTATGCAACAAACAGCAGATCAGGGAATTAACAAAAACTCTAACTCATTTAAGATACAATATTTTTAATACTTTACAAATATTATACCACTTCTCTCAGCAGAGAGTGATAGAAAGCAGATTTGAAGCCATGCGAGCTCCATCTCAGCCCTGTTTCTTAAAAGCACTGAGACCTTGAAGGTAGTGTGGGGGCATAGAAGATAAAAAAAAAAAAGATGAAATGTTTTTCATTGCACATAGGATGAGAGTAATAATCAGAGGGACAATATAAGAACTCATTAGATCTTAATGGGAAACTCTGATTTATTCATAATGAAGGTTAGCCTCAGTATGCCTAGTGTCTTCTAATGTGCAAATGATCTGAGGTGGCAGTTGAGCCTGGTCAAAAACTCAGTTAAAATAGAAATAAACAGAGGCCTGCATAGAAAATTGGTTAGTGCAAATGATGACCTCTAGCCAGCAAATAAGAGAAGAGAATTTTGGAAAGACTTGGCATGCTGCATAACCACAAGCATGGACCAGTGTACAGAAATTAGCTTCTATGTTATGTTTTCCAAACCTAGAGGAACTGAGATATTTTAAATCTGTTCTTTTGGAATAGGAAATGTCATTAAAACTGAGGCCAAATAAAACCAGTTCAGTGAGAAAAACAGGAAGTTGAAGAAGTCATGTCTTTACATCAGTATTTTGTTTCTATAGTGAAGACTGCCAGTTGGAAACCAAAAAATTTAAATTAATAACAAACATCATTATCTGTAACTCAGTTTCAGAAATGGAAAAAATTCCTTACAAGCCTAAAAATTATCAAAGCAAATTTATTTTAAAATTATTTCCTATAGCATTAATATTTTGATCCTCATCCACACAAGTTGTAGAGAATAACTACTTACTGTTAAAAGTAATGAACCTTCTTTATTAAGATTTATTTCTTTTATTATATGTGTGTGGTTGTTTTGCCTGCAAGTACATTTGTGTACCACATGTATGCCTGATGCCTGATGCCTGATGCCTGATGCCTGATGCCTGTGGCAGTCAGAAGAGGGACCAGAATCCCTGTAACTGGCGTTAATGGATAGCTTTGAGGTGCCATGTGGGTATAGGAACTGAGCACAGGTTCTCTGCAAGAAATGCAAGTGCTCTTAACCACCGAGCTGTCTCTCTCTCATTAACAGTGATGGATCTTAGTGAGCATTTGAAAACAAAAAGGATGCTGTCTGTTAAGAATCACAGAAGTCTGCTGGGGTTGCTTGGGAAATCCTGTGGAAGAAGGGAAGGAAGGATCGTAGGACACAGTGGGGTCAAAGGCATCACAAGAAAACCCACAGAATCAGCTAACCAGGGCTCAAGGAGCTCACAGAGACTGAACCAACAACCAGGGAGCCTGCATGGGACCGACCTAGGCCCTTTGTATGTATGGAACAGTTGTATAACTTTGTCTTCTTATGAGACCCCTAACAGTGAGAGCAGGGGATGTTTCTGATTCTCTTGCCTGATTTTGGGACACATTCTTCTTATCAGATTGCCTCATCCATCCTTAATAGAAGAGGAAGTGCCTAGTCTTACTACTTGATAAACCATGGTTGGCTGATATACATGGCAGGCCCTCCCTTATCAGAAAAGAAACATAAGAGAAGGAGAGGATTGGGGGGAGGTGGGCAGAGGAACTGGGAAGAGAGAAGAGGGAAACTTTAATTGGGATGTAAAAAACAAAAATTAAATAAATAAACAAAAGCAAAACCAAGAACAACAATGTAAAAAAAATAATCTCACAGAACCTCATCTTCTTGAATTTATTTCTGATGTTAAGACTATCTGTATATATTTATAAAAACTTGATTCTGAATTTTGGTAAAATTTCTTGTTTTCTTTTCACATATGTAAAGAAGATAGATGGATGGTAGATAGATGATAGATGACAGATAGACCATTCATCAATCTTTTTTCATGCATTATAATTATAGGATTTCCCAGTAATTGAAGGTAGTTAGACTATTATTTTATTGAGATTGGGTTTGTTATAAAGGAATTTTCTTATAGAATACTGGAATGGCTACTTTTAGAGTTGTAAGTAAAATGGCAAGATATTGTTGCATAGCTAAACAGAATGCTGAGGACTTAATTGTGTTATCCAGAGACAAGTATCTTTAACTGTGAATAATTGATTAAATCTCCATCTCAATGGATCCCATTTTCAAAAATAAATAGGTAAGTAAGTAAATAAATAGATAAATAAATTGTACTCTAATGTCAGGTTTGGACAGTGTTTTCCTATTTAATGCAAGAATGAATGGCAGGTCCATAGTGACCTGAATACACAAGAGACAAAGAAGGAGTTGTATCCTGTTTAGTACTTGATGGTATATGGTACAATCAGTATATTTTAACTGACTATCTTTTATCAAAATAGAATTGCTTTATTTTCCCCTCCGCTGTCTTCCCTCCAGCCCTCCTATGTCTCCTCCTCTCCCTTTCCCCTTTCCTCCCCCTCAAACTGATGCCTCATTTATTATTATTATTATTATTATTATTATTATTATTATTATTATTGTCACACATTCGTTACGTATATATAGACAACTACATAGAAACAATCTACAGAATCTTTTTAGTGTGGCTTACGTGTATAAGATTTTAGAAATGAGCACTTTGTTTTGGAAAACAGCTTAGGGGCTCATCTCCAGGAGAGACTATTTCTCCCTCTCTTAGCAATCACCAGGTACCTAGAGTTCTTTCTCTAGACATGGAGCCTGTGAGATTTCCCTATTCAGTGTCAGCATAGCTATCAATATTATCATTGTCTAAGTCTTATTTAGGCAGGCCCTTATCAAAGAAACTTTTCTGTACAGCAAACTATTGCAGAAAACCACAATAAGTCATAATGCATTTATCACAGATCCTGTGGATTCCAACTGCAATGGATGCATTGACACAAATCCTGAACCTAATGTCCCAGGGACATTGGAGAAGAAGTGGCAGAAAGATGACAAGAGGCAGAGGACCAGGGAGTCTGCTGTGGGATATAGTCTCTTAGAAACAGCAGGGAATCTTCACTCATGGTATTGCAACAATATGGCTGTGGTCAGCATTTTTGTTTTCAGTACTAGAGATGAAACCCATAGCCTTGTCTGCGTATGGTAGGCCAGTGAAATGTAGACCACCCTTTCTACTCTTTCTTTTGGGAAAGTGTCTCAGCTAGTTGCCCAGCTAGTATGGAACTCGCTCTGTAGTACTGATTGGCCCCAAGCTCTTGCTGCCATCATATCTCTAACAGCTGGGATTACAGGACTTGGCCACCAGGCATGGTGTGATCAAAATTCACACAGTCATGACTGGTGAGATTGTTGTAGAACATTATTTTAAGGTGTGTTACTTTTGGTTATGTTGCATTTGTTTAACACTGTGAAGCTGTGTTCTTTTGCCTCTCTAAAACATCTGATGGTTTAATAAAGAGCTGAATGGCCAATAGTAACGCAAGAGAAAGGGTAGGCAGTGCTGGCAGGCAGAGAGAATATATAGAAGGAATTTGGGAGGAAAGACGGAAGTAGCCAGAGAAGGAGGAGGACACCAGGGGCCAGACACTCAGCTACATAGCCAGACACAGAGTAAAAAGGAAAGAAAAAAGTATACAGGAATAGAGAAAGTAAAAAGCCCAAAGGCAAAAGGTAGGCGAGATAATTTAAAGTTAAGAAAAGCTGGCAAGAAACAAGCCAAGCTAAGGCTGGGTGTTTATAATTAAGGATAAGCCTCCATGTGTGATTTATTTGGGAGCTGGGTGGTGGACCCCTCAAAAGAGCAAAAGAGTAAAATAGCACAAACAGCCAACAACATGAGATAGCACAAATGTGGAGGACAGAGATCTTCGGTTCAAATTTGCCTTCTTTATTCCCTAGTCCCGCGGCTTCGACTTTGCTTCACTTCTCAGTACTGGAGAACCTGTGGGGTGTAACAATGCAGCCTTCGGGAAACCCTGCCAGAGACGACACAAGACTATCTGAGAAGGCTCCTCTGGTAGTATTTCATCCATGAAAAGCGCTGTTCAGTGTAACTGTGTTTTCTTACTGTGATGGAAAGAATTTTTTTTTAATATTCAAAATATTATCTTTGATGAAAAGTTTGGGGATTTTTTTTCTTTTCTTTGTGGTAAATAATTCCTTAAGGCTGGTGAGACGGCTCAACAGGAGAAGCATCTGTTGCATAAGGAGCATGCTGAGCCCCAGAAGCCATGTAAGTGTGGATGGAGAGAATCAACTCCACCAAGTTGTCACACACCTGCACACATGATAATAATAACAGATATGAAATTTTAAATAATTATATTACTGGAGCAGTGGTTTTCAGTAGGTTTTTTTTTTTTTTAATTTTAGGATCTCAAAGGACTCATTAACTATAGATCACTGGGATTTAGTGTGTTTCAAATTAAGAGATAATTGAAGATTTTCATTTTCAATTAATTGAGAAAGAACTAAGAACCCCTAAGTGAAATAGCATAAGCAAAAGCAGTTTTGTGTAAAAGACATACATTTTCAAAAAGGAAAATACTGAGTGATATTTTTATTTTTATAAATATGATATATGGGTCAATAGGAAAGAACTGAGGTTTCACATATACATCTTCATGTATTTCCTTGCTAACATGTTACTGTACTTTAAATATATAAATATTTGAATGACATCATGTAGATTGTTTTTGAAAATGTCATTCCAAATGTTGTTTCACACTTCTCTAAAGCTGATAAAAGGTTAATTCTAAGTGATAACTTACAAAGTATAGTTTGAAACCGTGTTCTGTCCTTTTATATTAACATGCATTGGTTTTTCTTATAAATTGAATGGAACATTTATGGACAAGATTTTGTAAAACCTTATTAGTCATTTGGAAAACATTTGTTCAACAGCTCAATGAAATATTAAATTATTTGAAATAGTAAAACAACTCTCAATGGTATTGCTAATCTCATTAGTAAAGTCCTTAGATACTGGACTTACAGTGGGGGATGGAAGCTTTCAATAATTTTAATTTTCATTTGAAATCTCAAATTTCATTACTACAAATACTGATAATTATTTTCTTTGAGATGATGAGCTTGCTTAATTTCTAAGAAAATTTCCACCAAAGCTGAATAATTATGGTTTATTTCTCAATGAAATTGTTTTTTGTTTTTTGTGGTTTTTTTTTTGTAAAAAGTAAAAATGTGTCCTATAAAAGGGCATCTCATTCAGCCTTCAGTTCAGACTATCTGAGGAGTACATTTTTATGCACAATGTTACAGACAGAAAGAGTAATCTCTGGGTTTCTCATTCACACTGTGGTGATGTTAATAATAACACAGTATTGTATATTGTAAAATAGCTAGATTCTCAATACTTGTGTGTGTGTGTGTGTGTGTGTGTGTGTGTGTGTGTGTGTGTGTGCAGTCTCTCATGTGTATGTGTGCAGGTGCATGTGTCCTTGAATATGAGTCCAAAGTTCCCCAACAGTTTTCTTAATGGCTTGACTCATCAGTTTTATCTCATCAGTTGGGCCTAAGTTGGCTGGCCAATGAGCCCCAGGGGTACATCTATCTAGGCTCATTCTCCAGTTGTTTATAAATGTGTGCCATTGCTTCAGCTTTATAATTGAGTTCTGGGGATTCAAACTCAAGTCCTCACACTTGCACAGTATCATTTTACTATCTGTGGTGGCTAATCTTAGTTATCAAGTTTCTTTGCCTGAGAAGAGAGGCAACCTCAGTTTAAGGATTGCCTCTATTAGACTGGCCTGTGGACATGTTTTGGGGGCCCTGTATTGATTACTAACTGGTATGTATTGATTACTAACTGGTATAGCAGGGTATGATCAGCTATGGCCAGTACCACTCCTAGGTAAATGGACTGTGGTATATAAGATAGATAGCAAATACTGAGCCTGAGAGAAAACCACTAGCAGGCATCTCCCATTATCTCTGCTTCATTTCCTGCTTCGAGTCTCCATTGTCTTTCCTAGATTGACTATACATTGAAAGGCAAGTGTGCCCTCACCGACCCAACTTGCCTTTTGATCTTAGTGTTTACCATAGCAATAGAAAACAAACTAAAACACCAACTGTGATTATCTTCCAAGTCCCTAGTTTTCAATATTTCTGTCATAAAGAAATGATAGATGTTTGAATAATGTCTTTTCATAATGTATACATGTGAAACTATTGCGTGTCAAATGAAAATAAAACTTCTTTAAATTTAATCTATGGCACATAACATGACACTTTACTATTTGTGTTTCCTGCTAAGTAAAGTGTTAAAGACGTGTACTCAGGGTTGAGACTTAATGAAGCTAAAATTTTAAAAATCAAAGACATGCTTAAGTGAAACAACTTGCTTATTTTTCCTCATTGTGAATTGGTGATGGAGACGGCAGTGACAGCAAATAGAAAGGCTAATGCTACAGCTTTGAGTCATGCCGAGGTTTCAGCCATTATCCTGAAATAGTAAAATTCAATGTTCTTACTATATTCACAAAGGTGTACAGACAGCACTGCCACCGCTACCACCACCACCACCATCATCACCATCTTACACACACACAAAGCAAGTCAAAATGAATGGAAAATAGAATCCTGAGATTTAATAAGAAATCACCATTCAACTCATAAAATACCTGAAATGTCCTGAGCACCCATACTTAAGCCCCAAACATACTAAAATCAATGTTTATTTTGGAAATCACTGTTTTAATAGCTCAGTGGATCTGAATGTTTTCTGAATATTTCATAGAAGTGGAGTTGTACAAGATATGGTCTTCTATGTCTGGCATCAAGTTAATATTTTCAAACTCCATCTATGTTGCATTATATATTTTTTCTTTGTCTCTTTCTTGTGTGTGTGTGTGTGTGTGTGTGTGTGTGTGTGTGTGTGTGTATTGTTATGTGTGTGCAGGTGCCTAAAAGGGCCAGAAGAGGGCACTTAATCTTGTGGAACTGAAGTTACAGTTGGTTGTGAGCCTGCCAAATGTGGGATCTTAGATTTGCACTAGAGTAGAAAGTGCTCTTAACCCTGGTACATCACTTGTGGCTCTTATCATGTATTCTTGACAAATGGTATCTTCACCAAGTAATTTTTCCTGCCAGATTGTATTTCACTATATGGCTACATGAGATTTTACAAACTCATTCTTCAATTTGTCGGACACTTTGATTGGTTCCACTTTGTGCCAATACTCTAGATCATGTTGGGGCAAATGTTCAGGTGCAGGTTTTGTCAGTACATATTTTCCATTCTCTTGATCATTTATCAATAATAGACTTTCTGATCAAGTATTACCTTTCTGTTTAGTCATTTGAAGAGCTGCCAAGACATTTGTCCATGTGTCTGAACAAATTTCTATTTCTACAAGCAGTGTGTAAAATGTCCAACATTTTTTCTCACATTTATGATACATATTTTATTATAGCCATGGTAGAAGATGTCAAATAATAATTAATTATGGTTTTGAATTTTATCCTAAAGACTGGTGATATCACTTGGTATGATTTTTGATAGGCTTTCCTCCTCTTCCATCTCTTCAATATTTTGAGAAAAGATCTGATTAAATAGCACTGGTAAGTCTACAATTCCTTATAGACCAGGCTGGCCTTGAACTTGTGGCTATCCTTTTACGTTTGCCTCTTAAGTGTCTTTACCACATGCCAGCCATTTTTACATCTTCCTTAGAAAGTTATCTACTTGGATCCATCGCTCTATTTTCAAATGGGTTATCCATCATTTTATTGTTGAGTTCTAACAGATTTTATAGATTCTATACCACAAATCCTTACCATATACATGAGTCACAAGTTTTTTATAATGTTCTGCTAGTAGTGTTTGTCCTTTGCATGATGGCATTAAAGCATAATTGTTCATAGTGATTTCCCATTGAGACTCCTTTGTTGTTTCATCTGAGAAGCTAATGCTTACTTTAAGGGCACAATGCTTTGTCCTTATATTTTTTCTTCAGTCTTGTAATTTTAGCATTTATGTCTTTACTGTATTTTAAATTAACTTTTATTTACAGTATAAAAGTATAAAAACCTTTTTCATGCAGATATCCAGTTTTCTCAATACCATCTGTTGAGAGACTTTTCTTTATCCTCTTAAATTGTATTGGGGACTCTTTAAAAAACAATTGACCATAAATATAATGGTTCTCTATGGACTCTGAATTCTATTCCATTGCTTTATGTTTTTCTGCAGTGCACTGAGTGATGTACTATACTGGGTTGGTTTCTGTAGCTTTGGAAGTATGAAGTTCAACTTTGCTTTTCATATCTGAGGTTGTCTGGGATAAGGAGAGAAACTTGTATTTCTGTGTTAATTTTTCCATGATTTGTGTCTTTTATATAAAAAGTCAAGAGCTAATATTTTCTAAAGTTTACATTAAGTCTGTTAGGTAGTTTCTTGAATTTCTCAATAATGTTGTTTCCTGATCCATGAACATAGGGCATCTCCTTTATTTAGTTCTTAATTTTTCTCTATAGTGTCATCTCATTCTTTTTGGTAAACTCATTGCTTAGGTTTATTTCATTCATCTTGATGCTACTGTAAATGGAATTCTCTTCATAATTGATTTGTTGTTCAAGTATGTGTTGTGCTGTGTTGTTTGTGACTAGGGTTTAGTAATGTGATTGAATTTTGTGTATTGATATTCTATCCTGCACACTTACTTAACATGTTTGCTAACTCTAATAAATCTTGTATGATGACTCCTTTGAATTTTTTATGTACAAAATCATATCATCTGCAAACAAAGATACTTTTATATCTTTATTTTCAGCCTGATTTTTTAAATTTATTTTTACTGCTTAATTGCACTGACAAGAGCCTCCAGTACAGTGTTGAATGAAGGTGGTGACAGCATAGAGATTGCCTTATTCCTGAGTTTAGGGGAAATAGATCAATATTTCACTTTTAAGTTTGAAATTACACACACACACACACACACACACACACACACTACCACCACTGCCATCACTGCTACCACCACCACCATCATCATCACCATCTTACACACACACACAAAGCAAGCCAAAATGAATGGAAAATATAATCCTGAGATTTAATAAGAAATCACCATTCACCTCATAAAATACCTGAAATGTCCTGAGTACCCATAGGGAACATCACACCTTACTTTGGAAATGTCTGATTCAGGGTACTAGAGTGGAATTTAAAATATGTTTTCACTAGCTAACTTCTCTTACTGTCTTGAATAACTTTAAGTTGCTATCCGACAAAAAAAAAAAAAATGGAGTCTCCATCCCCCTGAAGCTATCAGTGGTCAACAGTTCCTCAACTAGGAGTGGAATTAATGAGTCCTTCCTCAATTTAAATTTCATTGCATGAATATTTACAGTATGGAATTCCTTATTTTTGAAACTTTTCAACCCTTTTTGTACTCTTTTCTTTTTTCTAGCTAATGTAAGTATGTTTTCCACATATGTGTATATATCCTTTTAAATTTTACATTCATCTAATAAATATTTTTGGTCAGAGATAAAGCAATATGAAAAACTAGCATTATCACATAGTGAAACCTAGCAAACCTCCAGTGACCTATGGAGTATGACATTTTGCAAGAGCCCATTCACATACCAAATAACAGAATAAGAATGAAATTTACACATAGTGATTGAGAACATAATAAAAGTGGCTACTTAAATAAGTAGGGTAACGAAGACTAATAAATACATTTTCAACAAATTGAAGTAGAGAAAAAGTTACACAAGGAAAATAAAATCAATATATTCAACTGTTTTATTTCTTTTTAATTATGGTAGGGTTTTTTTTAACCATTCAAAGCCAGGAAGCATGCAATAAAAGATCAATGAACTATATGAAAAATATATTTCTGGCAAAATGTGTCACGATCCCTTAGCTAGTTCTTAATTCAAAGGCTCTCATCACTAAACATTTCCTAAAAATAACCAAGATTCTCTGTAGTAACCAAAAGTTAAAGAACATCAAAGATAATTCACTATATGGCAAACTAAGCACAAATCGGTAAACTGTGTTGACCACAGATAAACTACAATTTTTCTTATAAATTCAGGAAATCCATACTATCTTAATTAACATTATACCATTCAGATACTGATGCCATAATTATATGGGAATATTGTGTACCCAATAAGCAAATTTTTCCACACACTTCTTTTAATCATTTATTTTATTTGGGGGGATTATATCATTACATTATTTCCCCCTTCTCTTTCTTCCTTCCAAACCCTCTTTCTCTCTTTCAATTTCATGGCCTCTTTTTTTCATTAATTATTTATACATATTTATAAAGATGTGTGAGGGGTACTGTATTATGTAATATGCTGTATTGAAGAACAAAGCTATGTTAATATTCGTTACTGAAAATGGAATTCATATCAACAAAGAATTTTGGTCCTATAGCTATTTCAAGATGATGTGGAGAGCTGACTATATTTAAAGGAGACTTAGTTAAAGTCTACAGTCCTAGGACGACAGAAGTGGGGACAGAGCTCAGAACTGGAGTGTATCAAAATGGCTTAGTGAAGTTACACAACAGAAGTGAGTTCTGAAGCCAGGTGGTGGTGGCACACACCTTTAAACCTAGCACTTGGGAGGCAGAGGCAGGTGGATCTCAGTGAGTTCAAGGCCAGCCTGGTCTACGGAGTAAGTTCCAGGATAGCCAGGACAGTTACACAGAGAAACCTTGACACTTAAAAAAGAGAAAGAAAGAAAGAAAGAAAGAAAGAAAGAAAGAAAGAAAGAAAGAAAGAAAGAAAGAAAGAAAGAAAGAAAGAAAGAAAGAAAGAAAGAAAGAAAAGTGATTTCCATTTCCTCCCTGCTCAGGATACAGTACTATGGACCTGTGATTTTTTTTTCATGTTGAGAATATTATGAGAGCTGGGCAGTGGTGGTGCACGCCTTTAATCCCAGCACTTGGGAGGCAGAGGCAGGCAGATCTCTGTGAGTTCGAAGCCAGCCTGGGCTACAGAGTGAGTTTCAGGAAAGGCACAAAGCTACACAGAGAAACCCTGGCTCAAAAAACCAGAGAGAGAGAGAGAGAGAGAGA